>JAODUG010000022.1:5040829-5061763 GCA_027564795.1 Aphredoderus sayanus | reverse complement strand
TGTGTAAGCTGTAAAATTAGGTTTAGCGCTTTCTATCTGCCACAAGAGCTAGTGATTTGGGTCATTCTGACCCGGAGTACATTACGAGGGTTAACCCTCCTGTCACCCTTAATTATATATACTTAATAAGAGCAATGTAAAAAACAAACTGTACCAAGATGAAAATATATTGTGGCAGATAAGTGATTGATGTAGTCATTGTGTGATATGTTAGTATTATTGATTCCACACCACCACTTTAATTCACAAACTTTCCATTTTCAAAAACAATGTGTTATTACAATACACTATTAGCAAAGTACTGTCTGCATTCCTGTCTAGCACTAACTCTTAGTCATCTAATTTAGATCTGCAGCACACTGTCCTACGGGTTATGGAATCTGGTATGCAAAGTTAAATCGCCTACTTGCCCACAGAGACCACTCAAACACTCAAAACATTCAAATATCAGCATCGCTGTCGATTTGCATCTCCAAGGAAGTTGTTTTGCTAAGTTATTAAAGAAATACTTACAGGTAAATAAATATTAAGTAGACTAAATGGTAAGTTGGGTAAAAAAAGCAACTTGATAATGCATAGTATAAGCATATGCACTGGTATTTAAGCTGGTTCCTGGTAATAAACATATTGTATTAACAAGCATTTGTGTGGACTTGAGATGTATTTGTTGAGTGTTTGAGCGATATGCTCTATTAACACTGATGTAATATGTGGCTTTTATTTACTGGAATCAGTGAGAACTCTCTTCTACTGGGTTCATTTTAATTGTGTAAACTGGCATAAATTGCTGTCATGTCTAGCTTGGGCACAACACCGCTGGTCTCATTTGGTACAAAACACAACGAATCCATTCTTCTTATTCTTCAACAACAAATCTATTCCAGCCATCTTCATAGGCATATGCAAACATGTTCCATGTTCTACTAGTCCATATACAACCAAAGCAAGTGAGAGTACTGCTTGTTCTTCAACTCACACACATACAGTAATAGAATGATGCACAGCACGTGGGTTTGCCTGTAGGCAGTTTTGTCACCCAGTTCATATCACTGGCAGACCCATAACCCTTCCAGGTCAGAGAGCAGGAAGATGAAGGCTGATGTTCCCTACATCACACAGTAAAACTGCTGCTATTGTCATGCAGATGCATATCCATATTTAATGAATACGTGCACTGTTGCAGACACACCGGTCTGCTTCTGACAGACAGATCTATATAATTTCTCAGTTTGTGTGCCACGCTGAACACCTTTCTCTGAGAAAGGTGTTCAGCGTGGCACAGCGTGGTGAACAGTTCTAACAGCGTTAGAACTGTTCCCCTTTGGTTAGCAAGTTGAAATGTGCAAGCTGCATACATTCAACTGATCAGAAGTGAAAAGCTATTAGAAACATGACAAACTGAGCACTACAGATTGTATAGACAGATACAGACACTGTCTGTAGTGAGACATTGCCCCCTGCAGGCACACAATGAAACCGTTCACCATAATCATTGAAGAACCACTGAAAGGATGTTTTTCATACACTCCAAATAAAGTAATGTCAACCTGAAGGCACCCCCTAAGACAGCTATTTAGTCAACATTTTAAAAAGCAAAATGCAAAAAATAAAATAAACAATAAAATCTAAGACTACTCAGTTTAAGCCTACTCAATGTGTAATGTTTGGTTATATTTTTCTAAGCATGGCTGCCATCTGGTGGCTGGGAAAAGGTGTGGCACATTTTACAGTAGGCTACATTGCAAAGACGAATCTTGACATAATATGACCATATGTAGTTACTCACTAAAGTTGTGTGCAATCTTCTGGTCAAGCAAAACATTGACAGCTTTACTTGAATCAACTCCACCAAATGCCCCCAACTCTTGTGCAGCAAATTGCTCTTTCAAACGTGCCGCATCTATTTTTTTCTTTTTACCGGTTCCATGATTCCAAAAAGATTTCTCAATCTGTCGAGAAACAAAACAATATTACTAGTGGGAGTAATGAGAGTTCTGTGGAACTCAAAGTTCACATTAATGAGAAGTAGACATGAGGACATTTTACGACATACAATGTGACAGAAAAATACAGAAGTGAAAGAGAATATTCACCCAAAGGGGCCTTCCTGCAACGTGTATACAGTAGTGTGTGTGTATATACATTATATATATATATATATATATATATATATATAGAGAGAGAGAGAGAGAGAGAGAGAGAGAGCGAGAGATAGAGACTATAAACTATAGTTTACCCTTTCAGAATTGACTAGGTCCCAATGGAAGGCTTTGGTTTGTGCTAATTGTGCTTTTCCTGCTTTTACAGGCATACAAGGTAAAGGTGGAGCGACAGGGATAAAGCCCCCATGGGAGGCACCGCCAGGCGTGGGAACTGGAGCAGGTGTCACCGTGGAAGGCGGAGGTGGCGCAGGCCGAACAGGTGCAGGGGTAGAGCTGGGGGATGAGCTGGGGTGGGCATGTGTGAGGCCACTGGCAGGAGACGGTATGGGAACAAGAGATGTGGGTGGACGTGCCTCTGGACACGGGGAGGGCGGCAGAGGAGCGCGGGACTCTGTGTTACTGTCCGGCCCAGTGGCGCCACCTACAGGCTTCACCACATTGCGCCTTCTAGGCACGGGCCTTGCATCGAGGGCTGGCGGGCAGCTGGGGCCATCATCCCCAGCTGATAACTGGCCACTGACCAGATCCACATTAGCATAATCGACGGGAGGGTACGTGTTATCCCCCTCTGCTCCCGACGTGCCGCCCTGGTCCGCCTGTCTTCCCGCTGCCCGCGCGCTCTCTCCGTCCTCCGCGGAGGTCTGGCGGAGCAGAGCCCTGGGCGACGCGTAGATGTGCTCGGACTTCCTCCTCCACCCGGCGCACACTTTGTCGATGGCCTGCACCCAGGCGTCCCGCTCCTTCAGCCCAGCCTCGGAGCCTCTCACTTGATCTGGCACCCGGAAGCTGCAACACACCCACATAACCTGGCTCAACTTCCCCTGCTGAGCACGAGAGCTGTAACTCCAGGCATACATTTATGACATTACAGTCCTGGTGTCATGACAGGGTTGTAATTCTTCTCTAGCGACGCATCAGTTTGAGGCCATAAACTATAGCAACAAGGTTCCCACACTCCACCCCTCCCTCCACACACTCACTGGTACTGGTTCTTGTGGCTGTCCAGGATGAAGGTGTCGGGGCTGGGGAGCATGCCTACTCTGGCGTCCCCGTCGGAAAGGTGGATCACCTTGGTTACGTTGACTGTGGACGTCACCTCGCTGTCAGACGGTGGTTGGCAGCCAAGGGGGACCAGTACCAGCTGGCCTGGGTGGAGTTGCACTTCATATCTGCAACAATGAAGCGCTTGACTAATAACTGGGACGAATGCAGCTCTCCTGAAACACTCTATATGCACCTATGAACCCCAATATGTATGCAGTTTAACCCTCCCGCTGTCCTCCAGGTCAAACTGACCCAATGCACTGCCTTGTTGCGCCAGCAGATGGCTCCACCCGCGGCATGTCATATGGCTTTGTAAGTCCATGTCCGTGTAAGTACGAATTAGAATTAGGTTATTAAGCAGACGCCTTGGATAAAGCGTCTGCTAAAAGACCTAATTCTATTTCTAATGCTACAGCTTATACAGACATATGACGTTCCGCGGTTGGCGCCATCTGCCAGGGCGACAAGGTAGTGCATTTGAAACCCGAGGTCAACAACAGGGTTAAGACATAGCAATAGCAATAAGTATCTTAACATCTACCGTGATTGCTGAAATTCAACATTTAGTGCGAGCGTGAAAAGGACATGGCCGTACTTCACCCATTTAAATGAGGCCATGCCTCCTCTGTGTAGAAGCAGGACTCCCTCTCGGAGACACGAAGACTCTGGCAGCTGCTGGTGTATTACTCTACTGTCCTGTGTAGAGTGACTGTATATGTTCTGGTAGATGACCTGATTCACTAGCTGTATGATCTGCCGACAAGATAACGGGGAAATACAAGAGAGAACTCATTCCAAGAAGTCAGTTTAAACAAACATTAAAGGGACACAATTTGTGTCAGGTTATCACACAATCTAAGAGTTTCTTTCAGCCTTAACGGATCTGTACAGTATTTGTCCTTTTGCTGAGGCTTATCTGTTCATAAACTGCAGGTCCTGCACTATTACAGCCTTTACATATTCAAAGGGACAGTACACCTCAGATATGACTCACTTTGTATTTCTCCTCCACAGATGTGGCCTCCAGCTCGTAGTCATGATGGTCTTGGAAAGATATGGAGAACCGTGTGCCCCCTCCGTCATCACAGCTCTTAACGCGTGAGAAGGCCAACTGCCGTTTTACGATGCCTTTCTCAATGCTGCACACAATTTGCGTGGTGAAATCAATCTGCACCACAAACAGGTGTTTATTGAGCATATCACTGAATTACAGTATACATAGAGATATGCGCTTCAACTGAAAATGATGCAAGATTAGTGCTTATAGAAACTGCGACATTATCATTTTGGCATGAGTGAAATCAATCTTAAACATTATTTGCCATTATGCAAAACAATCACCTGCAGTATTCTTTTCTGCCAGCGGTAGTGACTATGTTTGCGAACACTGAAGTTGTGCTGGGAAGCCTGCTGTTGCTGCAACACACATATTGTTAGTATGTGCTATATAATAAATAATGTTTTATTGCACAATGTAACATCGTAACACATGCATAACTAAATATAGACCTGAGCACTGCCTACAGTAACAGACAGGTTTACAAACACGTCTAACAGGATGGACAGCAAATTATCATAGGAGTGTAAGGAAGGACATGAAACATAACAATCCGCTGCTCTTTTTCAATGAAACAATGGAAATGAATGAGGGCATATTTCTGCATAAATACACTGCAGAAATACACAAACTGGATATTGGATTAAGAACACCAATATTGTTGTATTTCATGTAAACTTGTATTGTTAATACAGACTAATACAGATAATCAGGTCAAAGGGTCATTGGAAACCCATTGTTATTATGGCCTAGTTTTACCTCATAGCCCTTGTGTCAGGTTGAATGTGGGTAGAGCTATGAGGAAACTTTGCTAAGTCATGTACACTTAAAATACAGGTGTAAGTAAGGTGTATGTCAGCACAACTGGCATAGGAAAGTCAGATCAAAGTAAATCCAACATGTTACACCAACAGTCCTGCCAGGATGTATATCCAGCCACATTACCATAAGTGGGTGTACTGGGGCTTTAGTTACACTACCTCTTCCTCCTGGTTTTGTAATTCGAGTAGCTGCTGTCTTGCTCTTTTTGCCTGAACTAGAGCATCTTCGATGGACAGTTCACCATTCTTCACCTTGTTCATGAGGCACAGCTGCATCTCATTGCTCAACTAGGTGAGAGAATAATCCAATTAGAAAGGGGAAGGGATGTGGTTTTATGACCAGATCATGGAAAGGGAGTTGTCCAACTGCATGATTTATGTACATGTGCAGTAAATCCTATCTGCACATGTCTAACAGGATGCTCAATAAGGCAAATAGATGCAAAAAATGTAAAACAAATCAACAGATTTGAGCATGGATTGTTACCCTAATGCAAGACTGTATTTGTCAGATGGAAGATCTATGACCTATTAATGGCGTTAGTGAGATCGGCTTCTGCAAATGTTAAATGTATCACAGAAACACAGGAACAGTATCACATTGTACACATTTTCACTGTCTGTTAGATTTATTTTGTTGTCTTTTCATTCATTTTTAGAAACAAATAGCAGCAGCCGCAGAGAGACCAAGCAGAAATGACAAAGTAAACAATAAAATGCCCAGGCAACTGAATCCTTGCATCACAAAGATTTACTTTTATCATAATGTTATTATTGCAGTTTTAACAAACCCGCAGAAGCAGAAATTGTATGCGTAATGCGTGTTATGATATTTTCTACTACTTACCTGTGGCACGGCTCCACTCTCCATGTTTTTCTTTAGTCCTAAACTTGGCATCATGCGTGGTCTCTGAAAAAAACACTGCTCCTGCTTTTGGTAAATTATTTTATTTTCCCATTAAAAGCTTAAAAAACTTCCCTCACTGGAACTTACATGTAAGGAAGAAGATCTTCCTCTTTCAACCAACCAAACGTGATCTGGTTTCACCTGTTCTACTAATCTCAGTACACTATAGTCAACGCCCATGTCTTTCATGACATGAAGTAGGTCATTATTGTTTTTTATTTTTTTTTTGTTTTTTACATTTTTTTTTATTATTTAAGTAAAAAAATCTTTAATCTTTAATTGTATTTTTACATAAAATAACAAAGGTTAGAAATGTATTTTAAATATTTATATGAAAGTGATTTATGACAGCTGTATTAAGAATGGTGTCACACATACTGTGTGTGACATGACTAGTTTAATGGCATAGTCTAATGGCTGCTACTTCTATATCTTTAAAATGTAATGTCATTTGCCAAGGTATAGGTTACAAACACACGATCAGATTAGCAAAATAATCCCAGATCCACTGGATACATTTTTACCCTAAACCTAATCCCAATCCACCCTCTCATACCTAAAATACATCCTCCTCCAAAGTGAGACTAGCTGTTTAGTAACAAACGTTGCTTTCTTTGTCATAATTTGCTTCACGTGCTCACAAATAACTCTTATCCCTTGTGATGTCCTTCGGGTCAAAATGACCCAAATCACTAGCTCTTTGTTGCAGATAGAGGGCGCAAACCTACATCTTACACAGACGTATGATGTGCACTGCTGGCACAACAAGGTAGTGTGTTTGAAACCCGAAAACAACAGGAGGGTTAAAAGACACGAAAAAACAAACAAATACATAAAGAAATAATTAATATAGAAATACATGCACACAGCAATGACAAATCAAAAACACACAAAATCATACACAATCAGATGGCGCCCTCATTGCTATACGTCTATATAATTAAGGCGACAGCAGGGTTTGAACCCTCGTTTGGCCACCCAGCGGCGTCGTCTGATCTGATCTCTATTAATTATTTCTTTATGTCTTTATGTATTTGTGTTATTTTTTGTGCCTTTTAACCCTGCTGTTGTCCTCGGGATTCAAACTCCCACCTTGCTGTGCCAGCAGTTTGTGCATATCATATGTCTGTGTAAGCTGTAAATAGGTTTAGCGCCATTCATCTGCCACAAAGAGCTAGTGATTTGGGTCATTTTGACCTGGAGGACATCACAAGGGTTATGAAATTAAAACCTACTGAATGTGATTTTAAATATATTTCAATAAAAGGCATTTGGTCATCATTTGAATACTGTTGACTTGATGTTTTACCTTTCTACTCATTGTGTCTTGCTAAAACAAAGGCTGCAGATATGTTTTTATCTTTTTCATAAATAGCATCACCCAACATGTCGTTTCTAGCAAACAGTCAAGTATATGTTAATTTGACCGTTTTAGCCTCGTCATAATACTTCCTTAACTGGGAAGTTTAAACAAGACTATTCCTTCCTCTTTCAACCTCCCAAACTGGTCAGGGTTCCCCACATGTAGTTGTACGATGTTAGATCAGTTCTCAGACATAGATTTAGCCAATGAAAATAATTAGGTTGCAGACTGGACGGTAATATGATCTGCGTATTATGTCCACGAACTGTACATGGGAGATTCCCTGATTTATGGAAAACCCCTGTGCATCTGCATGGATGGTGTTACTCAGGACATCCACAATGCCAGAAGGATCAGTTCGAGATGTCACTAGGCCTAGTCTATATGCATTTTATTTTGTTATTAATACAGTCAGAAACACATGCTATACTGTACAGTAGGCCATATTTGCCATCCGTATGCCTAGGCTATACAACAAGCCAATTAAAAATAGGAGAGTATTGTAAATTGCCTATATGATTTAAAATGTTGGTTATTTTAATATAGTTACAACTTGTGCACAATGATCATCGCATATGCTCAAATTATGATCTCACTATTATTTGTGAGATTTACAGTAGAAAAGCACCCCATTTGTGCGGGAAATTCCTGACACCACCCTCTTTAGAAAACGTAGGCTAGTCCACTAGTAAGGTTAAAGAGACACCCAAGAACAGCTTGCTTCGAGGAGTCTGTGTTTGAACTACAGCTGGTGGTATTGTGCGAGAAGACACATCAGAAATGCTTCTATTGCCTATGCATCTACTGCTGGTCTTTGTGGTAAGTTAACTTAAACATTGATTTACCTAAGGAAATTAGACTATACGAACATTAACATGCTGCATTAGATTGCATTGCCTATTGTTCGTTGCATAATCTAACGATTCTCTGTTATTCTAAACTACGGTTAATGAAGCGTTTAAGTTTCTTATTATATTATTAGGCCAATCCTTGTTAAATATCAGTTTTCTGGAATTATTTTTGTTCTAATTTAATTATAAGATTTACAGTGGGTTACTTTCGGTTTCGATTTTAATATCAATGTGTGTGATTCACAGAAACAATTCTTTATTAAATTAGGGCTACTTATTTTTACCATGTAGATGTATATTTAAAATAGCATTCAAATGTTAGAATGTGTTCAAGTGCCCGCAATGAACTGAAAGAGCAAGAAGAATCTTTGGGACTTTCCGCAACGCCCCTTGTGACCAGCTTGCAGTGTGCAGTTAGAGAGACCATCACCAACGATGGCACCATGTTGTTCATTTTCCCCTAGATCATGCCAGGTGCCATGCATTCATGTGATCCACAAACCCAATATGAGGAGAATGGCCGGTGCTGCAAAAAGTGCGGTCCAGGTATGTTCTGAAATGTAGTCTATTTTTTCACATTGAGGTCCATATAATGGACAGTGAATTAATCCATTTTATTGTGTGATTGGTTTGCAACAAAACACACCATCTTGTTGGTCACATTATTATTATTATTATTATTATTATTATTATTATTATTATTATTATTATTTAATTTTTTTAGTGCTGGGCAAAGATAAAAATTGTTACACGCAAAATGGCACCCTCTGTTCATAGTGAGTTTGAAACTCAAGGACAGTGGGAGGGCAATCACATGACAGTCTCAAAGGGCTATACAAGGAAACAAATAATACCCCTGAACCTGCAAACCATATTTCAGTAAACACGAGGTTCAGTACATGGGAGGGGCCACTCATATCTCCCTTCAATATTAAAAGTTGGGGAGACCGGGTATGTAACACCACCAATTCCACCAATTAGGGGTAAGATAGGATAAAATAGACAATTTTAGTATTTACATACTTGCTCCCTGATACTGCATGGTGATTGTCAAAGCTACAAACAGACACATTCTGAATTTATAGTGAAAAAAAAAACAGATTTTGAAGTAATAAAATCCCGTTTTTGTTTAATATCTATACCATTGCAGATACAATTGTATGACTTGTATTAGATGAAAATGCAGTTTCTTTGGCAACATGTGGTATCCTGTTCTCATGTTAATATCAAACCACAGTCCTAATACATCTAGCTAAACAAAGGCTGACAGGGGTGGGGTAGGTTAAAACCATCCCCTATCATACAACTAAGAACGGATTGATTTTAATATTTTTACAGAATGCCTAGGCAGTGTAAAAGAAAGACTGAAATGTGTCTGCCAGTCTTTTAAAGTCTATTTGACTCAGGCAGCAGACCTGTATAGACTGACTTAGCTGGAGACCAGAGTACAATTGAATGGAGTTATAGTTGCTGAAGCAAGAAGTGTTCCAACGGCGCCGCATGACCGTGACAGAAGGCCTGATATTCTTACATAGTTTATGGTTTGTGGTTGTAAATATAATCTAATTAAATATGACATTTGTTTTTTTAACAGGTACTAGGATGTCTATTGCAATCTGTGAAGATCCTCAGTGCACGCCTTGTGTGGAAAACGAATATCAGGATGGGTACACCCAAAACACTAAGTGTAAAGTCCAAAGTTACTGTGACCCAAGTAAGACAGTGTACCATAAGAATTGTCATCATGTGAACTGTAATTGAGAGACGGCTGTTGGAATGAGCCCAAATTGATAATGCCTCCCTTTGCACAGATTTAAACTTCGAATTTTCTTCCCATAAGAGCAAAATACATGAAATCAAATGCTTGTGTATGATGGGATTCCACTGCTCCAGCAAGGAATGTCTTACATGTAGGCCCCACACCACTTGTAAGCCTGGAGAGGTGGTTCAAATCCCAGGTAACGTATGTAACACAACATGGACCTATGCTTTCCACTTACATTTAAACTTGGTTTTGTTATGAATGGTGACAAATCTGTCTGTACGCCCACATAGATGTCCAAAGGGCAGGGCAACACTGACACCTTATTTTTTATGATTGGTTCTCTTGCGCATATCTAGTTTGCTGACCTCAACAAAAATGATGCACATAGTCTATTGTTATGGGTGTTGCAGCTGAAAAGTCATGGGTTTGAGCACTGGCTTTGACTTACAAGTAAACAAGAGGTCTAACCCCTATCTGTAACTTGGAATATTTTATGTCTTTATATAAACCCTATATTGGTAGTAATAAACACTCTATTTTCAGGCAATCACTCTCATGACACAGTGTGTCAGAAATGCCCTGAAGGAACATTCTCCATCTCAATGGATAGTGATTGTAAGAGCTGGACAGTGTGAGTACACCAATTGCATTTGCAATGTATAAATAAAAAAAGTGTTTTCTGTATGTCTGTTATACGTAAAATGGAACAGTCAAGTGCAAGCTATTTAACATGCTAACACATCTAACACAATAAAACTGAAACATGTAATAATAATAATAATATATATCATGTTCATTTTCATTTTCATGGAAAGTACAATCATAATTGCATGTAATCATAATAATGCTTCTATTCACAGTTGTGACACTGGATCCAAAGTTGTAACAATGGGAACAGATACATCTGATACAATATGTGGTGAGTACTGTACTAGCTTACTATTGAGCTGTGACATCCTTTTTTAGATTACATTGTAGGCGTTCACAGTGCCTTTGTGGTTTCTGCGGGATTGACAGCTTTCACCTACAGCAATAATAGCCTGTACTCTTTGTGTGTTAGCTGTGTTCTATGCCATACAGTTCCATTCAGCTGAAGAGTTACTGCTCTAACTGTTAATTGTTTCATACAATAGATTACACATAATGCAGCCATTTTTCATAAACACATGACACAAATATGGTGCTTATTTCTTTGTCATAATGGTAGTTGATTATGGTATAAAATGTTACTGTGAAGTTAATACAAATTAATGAATGAATTGGATTTTGAAATGTTTCATAAATGCTCTTCCCTCTTTCCGCACTTTTGACAGAACAAAGTCAGCGACGACACGTGATAATCATTGTAATTTTGATCTTAATACTACTAGCCATTCTGGCATTCGGTATTTATATGTGGAAAGGTATGCTCCTTTTTCTAACACATTGTCACAACAATAAAACTTTGTAATAATTTAAACATTAACACTTATTTTATCTTTTGTTGGTTTTAGTTGGTCATTCACAAGCAGCAAGTGTGAAAAGTAAGGTAAAGGTAAATCATATTTTGTCTCTGGACAACCAATTAAAATGTTTATTGCCATGGCCACATTTGATGATTATCATTGTGAATTGAATGTTAAGTATTTGGTGTTGTCAGCAAACACCAAATTAGTTAGCCTGGCAAGAAGAGGTCTCCTCTTGAAGTAATAACTGTTGTCTCTGCTTATAGGACTGTGTGGGGAATACAATACAGCAATGCAAAGGACCTTTGATTAATATTGGACCGTTCATGCCGGTTGAAGACAGCGTGGAATACAGTGTGGAGGACAAGATGGTGGATAGGATGGAGAACAAAGTGGACATGATGGACAAGCTCAAAAAGGGAGCAAAGACACCAGAAGAAAGCGATTATCCAAACGAACCTGTACTCACTGATAATGGGAATGTGATTGCTCAGGAGGATGGCAAAAGAGAAGCTCTCTCTAGACAAGAATCACACTCACTAATTACACTTGATGAATCGGTTCCACTCCACAGTCACGGACATGGCATGCATAGTTAGAGTAAGTAGGCCTATAGGCTAAACTCATTACCCCAACAGCATGCCCTTTATACACATTTAAATAACAGTATTGGCTAAATAACAATAACAATAATAATCTATAAATAATATTGTGTGGTGTGAATTTATGAGTTATAAATAACTTTTCCCCAGCATGTACTGTTATATTGTTGCTATATTATACTTATATTGTAATATATTATATATACTTTTTTTATATACGGTTGTTTTAACGTCGTTATAATGAAACATCTTACATGTGTAATCTAATAGCATGCGTACTAAATATGTTTGTGAAAAAGAGAGGTGTATGAATTTTTCGTTGTACACTGTGGTAACGTACCCTCCT
This sequence comes from Aphredoderus sayanus, assembly GCA_027564795.1. Classification (NCBI taxonomy): domain Eukaryota; kingdom Metazoa; phylum Chordata; class Actinopteri; order Percopsiformes; family Aphredoderidae; genus Aphredoderus; species Aphredoderus sayanus. The sequence continues at coordinate 5,049,400 of JAODUG010000022.1, read as the reverse complement.
CTAGAGGGTGCTAGAGTTTCAGTGACTATTATAATGTAGTTTGGCCATTTTACCATGCTTTTTGTCTAGTATGGTAAATATATAGCTACTATATTTGTCAGAGGTTCCCCATGTGGAACATTAACAACGTTAGCGTTTATGTATATATTGTGCATTTTTTTATATTTTGCATTACATATTTGAAGCACTTTGGACAGAAGTTTACGTCCTGCTGTATTCACCTGTATATACTGTTCGTTCAAATACCCACCTGTATAAATAGAGGTGGCGATAAAATGGCTTCTGTGTCTGTGTTTGTTGGGATTTGGAGAGGTGAGAATGGAAGAGTATGCAATAGTGCCTTTTAAGGTTCTTGCAAGAGCTTGGTCATTATCTTTGGATTCTTGGAGATACCTGTTAATACATGTGGAAAATCCCAACATGCTTCATTGTCGATTTTATCGAACACGGGAAGAATATTTGCTTATCATCAAACAGTATTCCATGAATACACTAAAATGACACATTTCACTACCTAAATAGGCCTACTTCATTAAATCTGTGATGCAACAAATGATGAAGGTTTCACGTGATGATCATGTGTAGGTTTAATGTAATGTCAAGAAAAGTTTATATGACGCTTTCAATGTTTGTTTCAGGAAAATAAAACAAAGTTTTTGTTTGCTGATTTGTTGAATTTTATTTAAGCAAAAATACTTCATGATAAGACAAATGGAAATATAATTTACATAGCAGCAATCGAAAAATACATCTAGATTTATTTACATCAACATAGCACTGTTACTCTTTGGTTACTCAACGTTGCTCCTCACTTACGAGGTACGTGAACTGCAAACTTCGGGAATTATAATTTTCAATCCCTGAGGTTTGACATTTTTTAAAGTGCAAAGAACGCGGGAAGTCATGATTTCTGATCAACTGTCTAGAGAATCTCATGTGTAGAATAGCATGACGGTACAAACAGTCCGTTCCTTGATGCCCATTCAGCCCAGAGTTTTCCCACTTCCGAGCTAGTGGGGTGATACATGTACACGGGTTTCCTTACAGTTTCAGAGGTGGCAGTTTCTGCCAGGGACCAGATTTTGGGTTTCTGACAGACGATATTTTCTTTACTTTCCAGTGAGGTTGATGTTAGTTCAGAGTCCTTCTCGACAATTATCTTCTTCTGTGAAATATCACTGTCTTTATTCTCACTGAACTCTGGCTGCGGATTCGAATCCACAACAGGCTGTGAACCAACCACTGCTTTCCCAGCATCCTCATTGTGTTCTCCATCCACTGTTTGTGGGTCTAGTATTTCGTCCTGTTCGTCCAAACGACATTGCTGCAGGGCGCTCTCATCGTCATCATCCTCTTCATCATCCTCGTCCGATTTTCCTTTCGATGCCCAGCTGACCCTATTCTCTTTTTTCAGGCGTCTCCTTGCGTTGGCAAACCACGTGGACACCTGCGTTAGGCTCATCTTGGTGATGATCGCGAGCATGATCTTCTCGCCCTTGGTAGGGTACGGGTTCTTCAGGTGCTCGTTGAGCCAGGCCTTCAGCGCGCTCGTACTCTCTCGCGTGGCCACCTTGGCAATCCTGCTGGGGTCCTCGGAGGCGCCAGGACGGTACTGCGGGTAGAAAGGGGCCCCTCGAGCTAGAAGGGCGTGGTGGTAAGGAGAGGTAGCCTTCAAATCGAAAGCGTTGCTCTGAAAAATAAAATAGGAGAAAACTTTAGAAACACTTTTAAGAACATGCACGCAATTACGCACGGTGTCTGTGCGTAATCGAGCTTTAGTGCCGAATGGCGCAAAGCAATGCTCTTTGACAATGGTATGCCTTTGGTTTTTTGTAATATAATAACTACTAGCAAATGTAATATAGACTACGTGGTAAACTTACCAGGTGAGTAATGTGCCTATGGTGTGGATAGGGGATGAAGTTGTATCCTTGTAGTCCTGAATATGCTATGGGTATCCCTGCAGCCATCGCTGCCAAATGATGAGTTTGTTGCTGTTGTAAAGCAGGCAGGCACCCCAAACCCGGTACCTGATATCCAGATTGCATGCCGATGTTTCTCTCCAGAAAGTTGCTAAATCCAGTCTGTGGTGCGGGCATTGTTCTGACCCGTGCAACTCTCGAATCTGAGTGGAGATCCCGAGTCCTGGACCTTGTTTTTATAGGCCAACACTTTCAAACTAGTCTAATGGGCGGTCCCAGAGGGATTGCTTGACAGTTATGTTCAAAAGACCTGCAGCTTTCACTGGTGACAAATCCCATCAAAGGAGCTCTCTGCTGTTCCTTTTAACGCTTTCCTAAAGAGGCTAAATATGCGCTACTTATCCCACAACAATCACTTCTAGAGAATATAGAAACTTCAATTCAAATTTACATTCTTTTCTTATAAAGCGAATAGGATATGTAGATCTTATTATTGCCCGATTATAAAAATAGTAAAATATGCCTATTATAAAAGAATAGGCTATATTATTATAAACAGAAAACATATTAATATTCATATTAGATTTAAACAAATACTATTAATATATTTGAATTTGGAGTAGAATTGCTTTTAACAAAATATAATTAATTCCTAGTAAATCTATTTGTATTTGATAGGCTATATTTAACACTCCTTTCAAGGTCTGGCACAGACTCACTTGAAAGTTAAAAAAAAACGTTAAATTCAGTTAACAACATCATGTTAATCTGTTATGTCGGGTCTGGCACATTTTGTTTACAACTGCAGTGTTGTCTGTGAATTAAATTAACCAGATTCACATCATATAGTGAAATAGGAAACGTTTTGTTTCCCAGACTAGTCACAACAAAAATATATTGACTAAATACCCAAAAAAACATTTTTATTGAGGCTGTTTTATTAAGACGATGACTTAGGCCTTTACTGTAGATTTTCTAAAAATCAAGTGAGTCTATAGCAAAATTAATCTTGAGAAAATAAATGTTTGTAGCCTAGGCCCGTGTATGCTTGTTTATATTCTACAATAAGGGCTAACCTAACAACAAACGTTGTCAGATTTGCAATCATTGCATTTCGATTGAAACCTACTGAAGATTAAACATCGAATTGACCTGCCTCAGGGACATACCTTTTTTAGTTGTAAATTCATTGACTGAAAAACAACAAACTGTCCTTTGCATGTCAGATGCCTTTGTTATGGCAAGAGCGCATCGTTTCAATGGCTCTAATTAAACGTAGTTAAGTGAAACAGGTGTTGACTAATGTATATGATAATGGTGAGATAACGGATGCTAATGTTGGGAGGTCAGGAGATTGTTAAAGATAGGTCGTTTTCGTTCCTCTATGCCTTTCAAACAAGGTTCCGTTAAATGAGATTCTACAGTACATGACCACTATGGCCTTTTTAGTTTTAGTATTTGTTCAGCAAACAGCAAATATATATATATATATATATATATATATATATATATATATATGTCTTTGTAATAATGTAAGCATTCAGAATCACAATTGAAACCTTTTTGTTTATTCTCTTTAAAACAAATCACATTATGTTATAGATAAGGTGCATAATTAGCATTCTTTAAAAATACAAAATAAAACATCATATAACATTTCCCATAGGCCTAACTATTTTGGCTATCATCACATACCAATTACTTTATTTATTAGTTAGTTACAGGAACATAAAACTTACAATCATTGTAAATTTGCACTAAAATACTAAACAACAGTGGAACTTGAAATATGGTAGAGAGAGAGAGAGAGAGAGAGAGAGAGAGAGAGACCATTAGCCAATGTTTCCATTTTTATACAGTACTGTATATCAGAATACTTAATATTAATTATTAATATACACTTAAAATATTAATCATTTAGTTAAGCATTAAACTCTAATAGCTTAGTTATGGAGTTAAACCAACAACACACTGACATTACTGTATTGCACCAAAGGTTTTAACGTTTGCAAAAAGTTGTAAAAAACAGGAGAGGGCTGGGGTAAGAAACTATGCTCCTCTGTAGATGGAGTCAGATAAAATAAGGGGTGAAGATGGAGTGCAGGAATTTTGGGTGGAGTCCACAGGGCCTAGAGCAAATTTGTACAAGAGCTCCAATGGCAGGACCAGTAACCTCAGTATAGGCTTAAAGCATCAGTAGGCAACATCTCAACACAAACAGCTCCGGGGAGAGGCTTTTGTCTTGTCTACAGATGATCTTCTCTTTCCTTTCCTCTTTGGTCACAATGCAGGCATTGGTCTTGCTCTGACAGGTTGAGCTTGTCATGTTTGCACTCAGGATGTGAGTCGTTTGCAGATGAGAAAAGTGACCAAATGGCTGAATGTTTTCCCTCCCCGGGCGATCAGAATAACACTGCAATAGATAACAGCAGAGAATGAATGTCTTACTCTGATAAGACAAGGTCTGTCCCTCTGTATGGAAACAACACAGTGGCCTCTCTTTACAAATCCTCACCATATCCTACATTATAATTCACTATAATGTCTGTTAAGTTCTTCTGTTCTGGGATAGAAATCCAGAGAGGCTAAAGGCTAATGAGCTAGCAGGACAATGGGCTTAGGTGTGACCTCAATTACAGGCCATCACCTGCCTGTGAAATGACAGAAACTTAGCATGTCATTAGAATAGCTCATAGGTAGGTGTGAACAAGACAACAAAAGCCTTTAGAGAATCCACAGATACCTTAACACCTTTTCCTTGTTAGTTTATTTTACCTTCACCAGATACCAGGATTGGGGAAAGTTGACTCATAAAATGTTGTTATGTGGAAGCTCACTGTGAGAGAGGAGAAAGCAATTCATCAATTTGAAGAGGAGAAGGATATGTTATCAACATTACATCTGTTTGGAAGTTACACCCTAATATAAAAAAAGACAAGGAATTATAAATATATACTCATGCACTCATACATTTAAATATCAACTCATACAATCCAAAACAATTATATATACAGTATATAATATACAATATATCACACACACTTTATTCACTTAATGAAGTACAAAGTGAGCAAGTTAAATATATAATGTCATATTTTGTAACTTTGACCCTGTCTTTAATGAATATGTGAAATAGACAAGTAAAGCTGAAGTAAACTTAATAATATTCATTTTCTACAAAACAACAAGGAAAACATTACAGAGCAGTAATTCCATCAAAAGAATGAATGCATGTTATATTAAGAGAGCCCGTTTGATAACAAAAAATTATAACAACCCTTTCCACACACCAGATCTCCCATTCTCCTCCTTAATGGGATTTTCCTGCAACACCAACACAAATGGAGAGATGTAGCCAAAGTGTGAATGTTATCAAGCTCTCCCACCTCTTTCCTATCTATGTCCCCCCTCACCCGAGACCCCCACAACACTCTTTGTCCTTTGTCATTACTCTTATCAGGACCACTCTATCATTCTTTGTAAAGTAGTGGCGCTGAAACCACTTGCAAATGTAAGTATGTCTTTGTTTAGGGGCAGGGCTGGGGTCCGCCTCCCTGCTCCCTCCTGCAGGTTCAAACTGATTGACGGCCCTCCGCTGGGTGACTGACAGCCAGCGTTCGTTAGCCAGCGATGGCCAGTGTGACAGCTGGCACTGCAGACAGATACTGCTTGGGTGTTGTGTTGGGCGCCGCTCCACACCATGTGGGCCACCCCAGGACCTCCAGGACTCCACAGCTAGACTGGCCCAGTAGGCCTGAACCCAGCTCCTGGTGTGCTTGTTGTGGCAGAGCAGCTTGTTAGCTGGCTGCATTCTGCCTATGAGATTGTGGACGCCCCACAGTCCAAAAGGTTCCTATGCATGTGTCACATTGACAACGCAGGGACCGCTTGTTTGCCTGACCAGCATGTTGCCACGTATCTTTATATAAAGGTGTGCTGTATGGTATATGTCCATTAATGAAAGTAATATTGCACAGTGGCTCTTAAACTACAGGTCGGGTCTCCTTTAGGAGTGGAAATGCTTTTACAGTGGTCATGGGTTCAAGGCTTAAATTATATAATACAGTACTTAAATATTTGTCATATCTGTCATAACATGTGCCACATATTTATATTTTGTTGGTTGTTTTCTGGTGTTTTGGTGTATTTTCATGCTGTTATGCTGGGGTCAGAGGTCAACAAGCTTGAGAAAATCGCATTGAAGATTACAAGCAACATACAGTATATTGTGATTTATTGTTTTATTTACAACTTTAATTTGTAAATGGTTTAACTAGTTTAGCTTTCATATTTGATCGCCCCCCCCGGATAAGTCAATGTTTCACTATATAAGCACTTGATTTTATAATGAATCAACCGACATGGTATCTTGCTGTTGTTATATGTCTAAGAGTGTGAATCTGTGATTTGAGTGCATAAAGTGTTACAGTTGGACAAACTGAAGTTCATGTGTCTATTATTGTCTTTCTATAGCCTCACACAGAGAGCAGCTAATGAGGTTATTGGGCATCTGTGACGTGACATCTACATTTCAGCCTATTTGTGAAACAATAGCTACAAGGAAGCCGGGGACATTGGGCTCTGTGTTTCCAACTCAAAATAACAATGCCAAGCAGCCGCTGGTGGGAGGCTGTGCTCTCATGGAAATGAGCAACCGAACCAACAATGTAGCGCCTAATCTCTTCAGAGAGAAGAATCAGTTACACAGCAGTATGCACCCCTCAATGCTTTTCATTAGAGCCAGCGTGCTATTGAAGCAGTCACTCCTCCCCCCAGACACACACACACACGCACACACACACACACACCTAATGTGTAGCCACAGGCCTACCTCATACATGCACCAGATACAAGGTAGCTCCCTACAACAGAAGGGTTGGAATAAGTGGGACAGAGGGAGGTATGAGGGGGGCAAGGCCTCAAAGCATGGGATTAGAGTTAATGTGCCCTCCCTGGGTTATAATCTCTTCAGAGGGGGACTTTGTTTGAGGGGCTCGAGGGCAGCAAGATAAGTATCTATTACAGAAACTCCCTCTTATCCCCGCTAGCATCCCCCCTTCAAAAATGAAGCACAAAAACACTTGCCTCTGTTCCCCTCTGTGTCTTCTGATATCCCAGACCAAAAGCAAGTGCTGCCCTTTTCAGATAATCAGGAATTAAGGTCTAAAGCCGTATGGAGAGCTAGCAGGACCCATATTTACTCCATCTGTAGCCCACAAAGTCAGGTGGTTGAAGTAAGATCAAAGGCAGCTTAATAAAACTAGGGAGGGATATTCTATTGAAAGCAGGGTGAAAAAAGCATTATCACAAGTTTAATTTCTACTCTGCTTTGTTGATGGGGATGAACTGTCATATGAGAGGCCAGTGCTGGGAAGTTGGCGAGGTGTAATATTTGGTTTTCCCAGTGTGAACAAATGTTATTAAAAAAGCATCACCAATAATATGTAGGCTAGAGTATTTCCTTACAGCCTAAACTATGGTGAAATGTTCCACCATAACCTTCAGCAGAATGAAACGCAGTTTGATACAAAATAGTTTAATATCAAAATACTGTAATAAATATTGTGCAATCTCCAACAGAGGCGGTTTTCAAGGAAATATACATACATTTAGCATGGAAAAACACAATGTAACTTACAGTATATAATGTCATTTAACTTTTACTCAAACCATTAAACTTAATGTGAATGCTATAACATAACAACTATAACAAGGTAACAAAGAATGAATACTCACATACTGACAGGCTGATATTACATCATTTGTGAAACACTAAAACAGTGTAACCCATTACTCCTTCTGACTCACAATGGAATAGTGCAAATTGTGATATTATCTGAGATCCACTGGTTAACCATGAATTCAACATGAACAAGCTTTGCATTTAGTCAATTTACACGTATAACAATTGAATGATGTAGAGGGATATGAGACCAAGCTTGAGGAAAATAGATACATTAAGTAAGTTTTGGAACACAATATATTTTGAAGAGACTAATTAAAAAAAATATTTAAGTAAGCACAAATGGTTACACAGGTACATACAATCACATTATTATCATTAAAGCAAAGCACACTCGCTTAATATTAAGACTTCAATGTTTAAGACGAGTTGGTGCACACATGCAAATGTGCAATACTGGGTAAACATCCATACTGTATCATCATGTGTTGGCACGAGCGCGTGTACAGGCACGACAATACAGCTAACCGCAAATGCGAGCGGGAAAGATACTTTTTAGCGTGAGAACTTCCTGGGTCTAAAAGCAGGGAGCATCAGCTGATGAGGCGTGGCCTTCTCCTCCTCAATGGGAGCCAGCTCCTCTGCCGAGCCCCACTTCTTCTTGGAATGGAACAGCGACCCCAACTTCCTGTTCCGGTTTCGCTCCCTGGCTTGGGTGACTTGTAACTCTGGGAGGACATGCAAATAACACAGGTTACAGGGCATGAAACTGAATGTGAATAGAATACTAATATATTCTACTGTCACGAAAGAACATTTCGTTAGAGATGTTAACATACCTTACTCATATTCAGCTATGCAGAATTAAAACAAGAAACTCGGAATCGAGGTCATCTTGCGACATTACTGTATATGGAGCGTACTCCATATAAATATGCTCCATGTTATACATGGAGCATACTGTAA
>JAODUG010000022.1:5019898-5038484 GCA_027564795.1 Aphredoderus sayanus | reverse complement strand
GGGGGGGCGTTCTGACAGGCGGCTTGGCGGGTCGAGGGAGATGGACGAGGCTGAACAGGATGCTGCACCATCCCTTTAATTCCTCTTCCTAGTTACCCCCCACACCACACACACACACACACACATACAAATATCAGCCTAAAAATGCTCCCCAGTGAGGGAAGGAACGGGCGCTGTGGAGCTGAGGGATGAGTCAACAAGAGGCACAATGGCCCGTGTGGGCGACACTTTCCTGGATGGATCTATAGAGGGAGGCAGACAGGAGTGAATGATGGGTAATTGATGTACTTACAAACTATTGGAGTGAAGGGGAAGTCCATCACGTCACATAACAGGAAGAGAAGGCAAAAGCATTGGGTTTAGTAATAATACCTACTGAAAAGTACTCAATATACATTCACACAATCCCAATACATCATCCTGCACATTCATTTTCTAACCTGTTAGTATACAATAAGTAAGCCTTTCATTCCTGATCAAACTTGCTTTGGTATTAGTCTTTCAGCAATATATAACAGCAAAGTAAAAGATGCTTGCTAAAAATACAGATTTAGAGAATTCACTTAGCAAGTGACAATAACTGCCTTTAAAAACAAACCTTAAAACCCTCTTACAATCATCTTCGACATCTAGCCTTGGTTATCTCCAAACACTATCACTGGAAACATCCACCTCTACTGAACAGCGAAAGGCTGAAGGGAACATCAAAGTAACCTGAGGGGACAGCACCTTCCCAGGGACATGACCAACATTGTTCTACAATTAATCCCAGCCTGCTCTATTACTTTCAGATTATCTTTAAGTGGGTGAAGTCTTTGTGGCGCATTAAGACTCTTCTTAATCCATCTTCCCCCACCCCCGATCCAACACATCTCCCTACACTTCAATGGCAGCCTGGCTATCTTGTCCGGGTGGGGATGGTAAAGGCTTAGGCCTACTCTTAGAAGGTGGTCCGCCATGGCCACAAGACAGTGTGAGAACTGTGACACCGGGGAGGGACAACAAACATGAGCTCAAATCTCTTAAGCGCACACCGAGACAAATAAAAGGATTTGGGTTGTCAGGGGGCAAAGGAGCTAAAAAGCTATCTTTCATAATCCTTTTGATAGTGGACCTTTGAAATGCACGATCTGGGTGTTTTAAAGGGGTGTTCTCAGAGTTAGATTTCAATGGTAAAAAGCAGCGCAGAGTGACCATGTGAACTTCATACGAGCAACATGTGGAAACAGAAATGTCATATCTTGGAATCTTCATTATCATCACAGATCATGAAGCAACAGGTGTTTCAATGCCAAACGGCCTGACATTTCGCTAACCTGTGCTTAAGCTGTATACAGCACTTACTTAAGGATCCTGAGGGGTTAGACATGAATAGGCATTATTACAGGAAATATATCAACATGGGTAGGAAGGATAGAAGGATGCTTACCCCCTGAGAAGGATGGTCATTTTCAAGAGGAAGGAATTATGATGTCATGTAAAACAACAGAGAGAACATTTTATTTCAGCTGTGTAGTGCAGTGTTTTTTTTGTTTTTTTGTACAGTGTACACATACAGTACACATTCAATCACAGAAATGCTATTTCTCATAATACTTACTGAGGTGAAGTCCTTGTTTAAGGCCATAAAAAGACAAAAACAACAAACTATTAGAATAGATTACCGGAGCTGTATGCATAGATTAAATCAGAATCCAGGAAACACCTGCTGTTTTCAGACTCATTCATGATTGTGTCACTTTGAGAATGGAGAGTCCCGCTACCTTCTTGTTGGCAAGAGAGGGTTCCTGTCTGAGCAGCTGAGAGAGCTCAGGGACCCGGGCACAAGCAGCACAATAAAGCCAGTCCTTCTCTATAGGATCCAGCTAGCACAAGAAGGGAGAAGCACAACAGACACTCACTTCAGGTAGCTTTAGATATTATAGAATCTTATTGTAACAAAATTAATATAAAGATGTATAAACACACACACACACACATGCATGCACGGTCACTAACACATTTATGCCCTTATGCCCAAAACACAAGTGCGCACACATACTGTACACACACACCTACACACACAACATCCTGTTCTGGCCTCACTGATAGCCATGAGGCTAGTGTCATACACTGTATATCCCAGTACTGCTGTGTCATAACCAACTGATACCCATGTTACAGTCAGTGTACTGTCCCGTTTAACCCTCCTGTTGTCCTCCGGGTCAAAGTGACCCAACGCACTACTTCTTTGTCCCAGATAGAAGGCGCCAATCCTAATTCTACAGCTTACATAGACATATGATGTGCACTGCTGGCACAACAAGTTGTGTGTTTGAAACCTGAGGACAACAGGAGGGTTAAAAGGCACGAAAAAAAACAATCAAATAAATAAATAAATAAATACACAGCACTGACACTAAAGAGAACTACACAATCAGACACAATCAAGTGGCGCCATCTGCTGGCATTACACGGAAAATGACTTACTGCGACAGCATTGGAGCCCATACTGCTCGCACAATCCTCGTCTTGCTCCGACTCCGACTGAAAGACAAATAAGAGTAGCCAATGTGAATAAACTATGACACCGCTCTGTTGAACTTGTAATATTTCTGTTACTTATATACAGTAGTATGGTCTAGCAGTATCCAGGGCACACACCCACCAACACACACAGGAAACATTCACACAGCTGTGATGTTTTCCATGCGACAACAAGAAACCAAAAGGCGTCAGACTGACAGAGGTAATGAGGCAGCAAGACAGAGGTGACACGTTCACACCAAAAGGGGGGTAACGAATAACAATCCAATTAACAATTATCTAAAAAACAACATGCCGGCAATGAGGCCCTGCGCTTTTGACACCAATTCTGTCAAAAACTAACATCTACAGCTCTCAGAATGCGTCACATTGGTAGGTTGATTAATGTGAGAGTCGGTTATAAGTCGTTTTCTTTTCTGTGCACATGCTGAGGAGGGCTTGATGGCTAAATGTTCTCAGATCACACAGGGACATGGTGTTAAACTGGTCTTTCATGTATTTTGCACTGACTGTCACACACGTCACTGTGTTAAACAGAAAAAGTGGCTTCTATTTATCCAGCCAATTCCATGCTGGCACATGTCACTTTTTTGCTCGGTTCACTAGAAACCATAACAACATATGAAAATTGCTGCTGGGAATGAAACAAAGTACTCTAAGGTTACAATATTTCCAGCAAGTGTTATGTCCCATGCACCATTAGTTGTCGTGCGTTTCACTTTCAAGATATGATGAGATGAAATAAAGTAGGTTCTTTAACCCTGTAATTTAACCACAGTACTTGCAAAGCACTTCTGCATTAGGACAATGTTTGTGGTTATTTATGATCAGCAATCAATACTTAAAACTTAAACAAGGTTTATAGAATACCAATTTCAATTAATTAAGTAATTTTAGTTAGTTAAATAGTTAAACTGCTTCAAATTGTTAAAGAAAAAGATGCCAACGAAATTAAACCTGTGAAGATATGAATTGACTAAAAATAGCTACTTGAGAAACTGTACACAGTCTGGTAAATGTATAGTATGTGTATTAAAACAAACCCATACTAACATGGGTGATGTGAAGATAGTGAACATGACTAAGCAAGTTATGAAGGAGATGATAGAGAGGTATAGGTTTATTCATAGATTAAAGTATTTTACCCTGCTCAGCATGCAAATATACTTGTTTATTTTTTGCTATTTCCCGAAATTGTGTTGAGCGCTTTGATGACTCACACATAAGTTGGAAACACATGTAAATTCTATATGCTTCATGTAATACAGTATAGCCTACATTACACATTGATATTACGCAGACTATATTCACATCATGTATGAACCTTGAGCAAACCAATATATTGTATATACCTGGTGCCATACATGCAAATAAATATCAATGGAAAACATTGCTTAATGGAACACACATTGCAAGTTTACATTTTCTACCTCAAATGTTATGCAGTCTATCATTCAGGCCAAGGAGCGCTATGCATCTTGTTCCATGAGATGAATACCAATAACACATTGTTATTATCTTTCTAATGAGTTCCAACATGCTGCTGTTTAACATAATAACAGAGAACCTTATTTAAATGCAGATTGATTCCCTCCACCTCATATATTGTCCCACCTCCCACTCACAGATTCACTGTTGGTTTCAAATCCTGGTTATTTACATAGCACCACCTGGTGGGTACTTTGAGAAGCACTGACGTGTAAACAGTGAAGTGAAACCGGAGGGCCAGGTGTTTCATAATCTAAAGTGCTTTGGGCGGGATATTATAGAAAAGATCTGACAAGTTTTTAACTTGACTGGTAAAACAGAATGGTTGCATAACTGGGGCCATATCAAAGAAAACATAGCCTACATTCCTTCATGCCTAAAATATGTAATAATAATCACCAGAAGATAAATGACCCAGGACTCTCACATGAGTCCAGTATTAACCTTTGAGCCTGAGTCTTTGTCCAGCTCATCCTCCCCACTGCAATGTGTTGAGGCCAGCTCAACCTGGATAACAGGATATTCCTTCAAAGTGGGTTGTGTGGTGGTCTCTGTTGTATGCTCCTCCTAAAAAACAAGAGAGAAAATGAGCGGCAGAAAGGAAACACAATTTTTATGCGTTTCTGCTTACTGCATGACTTGATGTTTGCCACACTCAATGCCAGCTGGGTATACCCCCTAGTATTTGTTTGCATTCTGCAATAAACAGTCTACTGCCGTTGCTCTTGTCAAAACTTCCCCATCTGTGCCGAGCGATAATGTTCGCTTTAGTGCTTGTCAGCACACATCATGTGCACGGACTGGCTCAAAATGGGTTAATCTTCCAAAGCTATGCTTAAATTCTTCACATGAACAATATGTGCCGTGAGAGTACTGTGAGAGTGCTATTGTCATTTGTCAGATTATCCATTTATCCTGCAGTGTTTTTATTTTTATTTTCAGTGGCTGCTTTCAAGTGCTGCTTGGCAAAAGGTTCAAACTGCTCCACCCTCTACATAGAGACGCATACATTACAAAGCCATTTTTACAAATATTCTAAAGGTGCAGTCAGGGGTTCTGGTGCAACATTGTTGATATTTGAACCCGATCAAAACAAAAACAACTCTCCCTTCAATGCAAGGGGGAACAGCCAGAGACAGCACAGCTCGCTTCAAACCCATTCTTGAGGAAACCTATGGGCGGCTGCATTGAGGGTTTGTCTAAATACAGTCTATGCTTCAATGCCAATTGGGTGCTCCCTCAGAAGCCCCGCTCCACCAACCCCCTTCCCAACCCCCCCACATATTGGACACACATTGCCAATGCTTGGACAGTGTTGTGTGGTGTGGTGCACACCACCTTGCTTGTGTTCCCAGAGAGCCAGGGTGCAGAAACACCAGCTTTTGTTTTCAGCGCGCGCAAAACTGACATCTAGTGGACCGTGAGTAGATATTCGCTGAACGTTACGAAACGTGTATTAGCTTACAATCGCTGACTCCACCTTTAAGACACAATAAGGGCAACGGCCTCAGGGTCTAACACCTAAAGTGTACTGTAGCACTTTGTTTCCCGTATGTCAACATTCTAAGAGACAACACAAAGCAGAGTACATCAACAAAGGTTCTTTCACTCACATGTAGAAAAAGCATTGTGTTGAGCTGTGAACAGATCAATTAATGTTGTTGTTGTGCAATCTCATCCCATCTCATTCCATATAGCTTATTATAGCCTACAATATTGGGTTAAACAAAATGTATCAAGTTTCTCTCAATTCTCCCGTGGTGAATAAATGTTTAGAGGTCAAAGTTGTATTCCAGGGGTTTGTTGCTAGGGTTTCAGTATCCTTGAGCAAGATCTAGAAGTTTGTTCTTTGTCACTTGGGACTGACACGCATAATGATTAATAACTGTAACACACCCCTAACTGAGATAGGCTGCATGCCAACAAGGGGGTGGAGTGGGGTTCTGTATATAACAGGATTTTGACTTCACCTCCTGTGAGGGGGGCTGGATGCTGGGACCGCCACACCACAGAACCAGACCACTTCTCCTCTCTTCTGACAGCGGCGCTGCACTGGGGCTAGCCTCCTTTTGAGGAGCCGGAGGAGGGCTCTCTGAGGTTCTGACTGGGCCACAGTTACTCTGTCCATCCCAGTCTGTCCCATGGGACTCTGTGTCTCTCCCACCAAGCTGCTGTCTATATTTCTTCTTTAGAAGAAGGTACTTCTCCCCCTGAAGAAAAAACAGAAGCACCTATATATAACAGGAGCCTACTGTATAGAGGCAAATTATGAAAATGGGCCTTCATTGAATACAATACATATGCCTATTTTTTTAAACTTGTACTTCATAACAGGAATGAACTGTGGCTGCTGTTATATACCACACTGCAATATGCAATGGTTCCTTATTTTGAGGAAAATTAAAAATCCCTGAGGGAATATGTTTTTACAGTAGGCCTACTGTCAGAACAAGTAAGCAGCTGGTCTAACTGTTCCTAAATCTGAATAATTTATCAAAATAAAGTGCTGATACTATTATTGATGTTAATATGTGTAAAAGTATAGCTGATATATAGGCTATGCTACATACAACATACACAACACAATGAGGCAATTTAGCAGACACAAAAGTGATTACAGTGAGTTAGACTCAAGCCCAAGGCCTGGTAGGTTGAGGCTCAAACCCAGAACCTTTTGGCCGGAAGCCGACCACCCCCACCCCCCCAAACGTTTAAAGACATACAGTTAATTCTAACTTACATTCTCAGATTTCACAACAGCAATCCTGTCAATGATCAGCTTGAATTCCTCTCTGTATTTAGCTGAGGGGAAGGGGAAGGAAAATGCATTAGAAAAATAAACATTTGAAAGTACCTTCACATTTCTAGCATTTCTAAGACTAGTGCCACAGGAATACATTTAACAGATACAAATATTCAGAATGGAATTTCAGTCATTGGAATTTAACATCCGTTTCCAAAGATTTATAAAGATAAATATTGCTATGCTTAAAAGTGCTATGATATACAGTATCCCGGTGCGCATGCAGGAGGAATGTTGTGTGTGTTCTTGGGAGAAAACTGAAGTTAGGGTCTACAAAATAATTATTTTGAGGTAAATAAAAAAGAATAAAGAAAAATAAGGACCTCATTCTGTACAAACGGGAATATGAAGTCCACTCCCAATGCCAGAAATATTTCTTTCCCTTTGAGGCTTCTCGTGCACCAAACAAATGACATCAATGATGCAATTCAGTCTGGTCTCTTCAGAGTCAACATTGACTTGTGTGTCGTGCAGAGAAATGTCTGCCCATCAACACGGGTTCACAATTATCAAGCAGAAAAATGGCTAAGCCAACACAATGCTAATGGTCATGGTTTGTTTCATGGCTTGGCATTTCACATATACCAAGGTGTAGCATGGAATGCAGCACTAGACAATTACCCTGTTTCCTTTTTCCTGATATGGGAGGGAACAAACTTTTGTAGTGAGACAGTTGCATAGTTCACATTCACAACAGGAAACCCAGGGGAAGTGCCCACTTAGATGTGTCACAACAAATGAATTCCTAACTTTCCACTGTGTGTTAACACAGTAGACATTTTATTAATAACAAAATATGTAGAAACATGCACGCATGCATAACTGATGCAATACCTCAATGCTCACCCAAAATCCCAACCTGTCCCAATTTAGCAGTCCTGAAAGCTTTGCATTAGAGGTCACAGGGCTATTCATTCACGTGTACTTGGGTTTAATTAAAACAGTATTATCACCATCAGGGCACAAGCTGGAGGCAAATGCTAGGGCAGACTTTAAGTATATGTGGGAGGCATTTTCCTAATTGGACAGCCTTGTCAGATGGTGCGATATCAAAGCAGCTTTCTAAACCTCTGTCAACAACTGCAGTGCTGACATAGCATCTGGAGTGAACAAGCTGACAACTGCAATACAGCAACAAGGTCACTTTGGATAATCATTTGGGGAGTGCATTGGACAGCTACCACACCGCTAAATCATTAACTCATAGGGCCTGCATTTTAGAGGGGGACTCCTTGCTTTGTGAAGTCTTGAATGAAAAAATCATGAAATACAAAATGTGTTTTTGCTTTGAAAAAGCCTGTGAGTGGCTAGCAAAGCTCTCACAGGCTTGCACTGCTCTCTACCCCTTCTCAGTTGTGTCATACATAAACAACTGGGTAGCCTATCATTTGTGGGCTCTGGGGATGCTGTAACAATCACATTGGTGTAATTAAACTGTGGCGTTATGTACCGTTATGTATTTTAAGTGTACATCTTAAATATTCAAAATGTTAGGGTTTTCATAGAATGAGCACAGTACTGTTAGTGGATTGTCAGACATCCTGGCACATGTCTTAACAGTCCTTGCAACAGAGCCCCCTGAAGATAACAATTGTGACATGTTTTTGTGCTATGCAGCATAGCCTGTACCAGTCTTACTGCCGGACTGCTAAATGGCTCCAAGAGAGGAAATGACAGAATTCCTGCTGAAACTAAGCATATCGGGATTGCAGACACTTTAATGTAAACCAGATGTATGGTTTAGATTATAACAAAAACTTGTACTGTAACAACTGTACGATTATTAAGTTAAAAAGGCGTTGTTGTTTATCATACAGCTCTGACAACGAGCTGAGGTGAGATTGCTTACTGTTACTGTACTTGCAATGTTAATTCCATCCATCAGCATCACGATCATTTATGTTATTATTTTGCCCATAAAAAGTCGCCATTTTCAGGAAAGAATTTCGGTTACGATGAGCTATGACAGCCCACGGTACTTACTACTACTCAGTGCTACTTACCACGCATTTTCAAGTCACTGTGGCCAATGAAAGGCTTAAATTGTTTGGATATATCTGCATTTTTTACTTTGCCTGAAATGCCTCCGGCTAAATAGAAGTAATCCAACAGCGATTGCTCACTCACATCACTCATCTCAGACGGATGTTATTACGCCTTTGTAAGCGAAACGCTAATCCCGTAGTTAAGACAAATGTTTTAGCTTTTACTTTGACATAACGGTATAGTCCTCTTGGCTAATTTACACTACAGCCTACATGAGTATATGTTCAACTTTACTCCACCCAGACTACACTAGTGCTGCGTCTCCTCTTAACCCTTTAGTCACTGAAGATTGGCAAGAAGGCAACAAACCAGCCAAGAGGTTTCAAAATATGTTTAAATGTAACAGCTGCCGATGTATTGATTAAAAATAACTGAATATAGATTTAATTTTTAAACTGAGATTTTTAATTTAGGGCTAATAAGTTAATAACTATACAATTTATAATAATAATTTATAATAGTAGTTTTCTCTGAGCTAGTACTGGGAAATTGAGCCTTAATGTTTTTTTTTTCTGATGTCATTTGTCTTGTAAAACAGAATGATATAGTACCTCTATTAATTCTGTTAAGAAATGGTGTTATCTGTGGTGTTAAATTAGACAGCAGCCACATGTTTTAGGCATCTCTCTATATATTGGTTTTAGGCCCTATGGTAAATCTACTTTGTCAGATTAATTGTGTCAATCTGTTTGGAATATTATGGTGAATTTGAAAATTGTAATCCTCATCAGTCATACTTCTCATCTGAATAAATATATTTTCAATTTAATTATGAATTCTGCAGGTAATTCCTATTGGATGTTTTACTACCCTAAAAAAAGACAATATTGTAATTGCAGTAGCCTAACATAAGCTTCTTATGAACTGATATAATCATTGAGGTGAGGGTTTTGTGCCATGTAAAAATGGGACCTTATGTCTCAATTGAGAAAACAACAACTTTTTATGAGGATATAGATATTTGATCCCCTGACATATGTCATATTTTGGTAATATGATTTCATGTTAGGCAACAGCTGTCCAGTAGCCAACATTATCACATGCTAAATAACAGACAACTTTTGGATGGTGCACCTATACAGCTCACACCTCTAAAAATAGCTGGGGTGGGGTTCATGGTTGTACACTATCACTATCATTATGGGGAATATACCTTTTGGAAGACTATAGTTACATTAGTACATTTAACACTCGTTTGCAATAGCAAGAGGAAATATCAGAGACCCTTCACCATCACACACTTATCACACACAGCCACCTTCACACTGTCTATAGAGATCCATGCAAACAAACAAGGGCCAGATGTTCCACTGTGTCCCACACACTGTGTGAATGTCCAAATAACTGACCTAATGGAGGTGCACAGTGCTGATAAAGGGCAGCTGTTTACTGGGTTATTCATTCCATATGGCCAACACTTGCCAATGAGGCCTTTTCACAGCACAGCCCTTGTAAACACGCTTTAGTTCCCTGTTGTCATATTTTTCTACCCCTGTAAAACATGTCCCAAATCCAGTCACCTATAGCCTTTCTAATGGGGATGATTTTGATTAATGGGAACGTAGTGGTAGTAGTGCCCTATAAGGCTCTACTGGGATTACAGGCAGGCAACCATTCACCAGCCAGCCGAGGGCACCAGGAAATGGGCAAAGCTTAAGAGACGGATTGTTTAGTCAGACAATGGTGTCTACCTGGTTTTTAATCCCTGCTCAAAAAGAGTACAGAGGATTGGCAGCGTTTAATAAATGAAAGTGCTCCTATAATCAGGATTTGACAAAGTGCCCCTTTTGTGTTAATCGGACATTTTTTACAGCATGGTTGTTGACATCTGTCACCGCAAGTGGTGTTAACCCTCCAGTGACCCAGCAGTACGAAATCAGTGAGAAAAAATAACTAATATACAGTAAATATACAATGTCCAATGTGAGTCAATATAATATTCAAACCACATACAAATTGTGAAAGGATGTCAAACAAGCAAGGGGGACACACACATACAAATTATAACAGATTAGGTTTATTTGGTCTAACCGAGAACACAATTAATGACTTTTTGTATAATGCTGCTGTGCTGTTTTTAAAGCAAAAATTGCAATTACGTAGTTGGAGCAAACCTCTTTCAAAACATACAGTATATTCAGACCCAACATGCAGCTGGTTTTCAGCATGTTGTAAGCAGACTACATTATTACTTATGGCTAATCTAACAAGGATGTGTAATTACTTCAAGGCTGAAATAGAAAGCTGCATTTTAATAATTAAAGTCCAGCATATCAGCAGCATAGCATAATAAAATTGTTTTAAAATCAGGGATTACAAGAGTAAATCCCACAAGGGCCAGATGTGGAATTGGGAGGGGCCACTGCATTCTGGGCCAGATTAAAGGTAAAATCCCAGAGAACTGCGCTGTCTTTTTCCTGCGGATTAGAGGCTTGTGTGGACTCAACATGCTGTAATCTGCCGATTAGCTGATATAATCACCTGTAAATACACCTTGGTCATGGCAGTGCCTTCGGTCATCAGTCTAACTCTGGCCAGATGGACTGATGGGTCAAATGTGTGACAGACACCTCAAGAGGTATTGTATCCGTCAAAATCTCATTTGACATGAAGTACACAATGGAAATAAGAGACAGTATAACTCACTGTAATAAGGAAACACAATTAACCACACAGCACTATCTATATTCGGCATTTAGCATACTGTATGTTTTAATCCGAAGGAACCATGTTTTAAGTATTTGCTCAAGAATATTTAAGGCCCATATGTTGGATTAAAATGGAAACATTTCACTATAAAATGGTAATGTGAAATTACCACTAACCGGTTCTCTTTTGTAGGACACTGCTTGAATGTGGAATAGCTGTGAATATACTGTACTGTATGTTAATTAGATTAAAACCATTAAGTAGTAACATTACAGTCTGTGAAATAGGTTTTCATCAGTGTAAATGAATGTACATTTAAATAAATGCTTGCAAAATAAATACAAAAATAACCGAAAATAAAACTTTTAAGTTTACATTTTTTAGAACCTACTAAAAACTTTAGTATAATGCCAAAATATTAAAACCACATAGGCAGTTAGTAAAATGTCTTCAATAAAGTACTATCCCAATTGTGTCGTTCATCCCCTAACACATACTGCATATTGGTTGGACTTATAATTTGACAGAAATGAACATTTAGCAATACCAATGCCTTCATTATACATAGAGAACCTTCTTAACTCCTGTTTGCCATCTGCTGGCTCTCATTGATAAAACACGAAACAGATAGTCTTACCAGTAAAGGTTTTTAATGTGAGGGCATTCACATTCAGTCCTCAAATCACTCCATTACAATGGATTAAAACATTAAATGAAGGATTACAAAATATTTTAGTGTTTTTATTTTGTAAGACACTTTAGAAACATTCCTGAAAAAGGGGAACACATTATTTTGGTTCATAGCACATTAATGCTTGACAAATGAAACAAATTATTAAGACTACACAGATGGACAAAGAAATGTACAAATCATGAAGGTAAACAATATACAATATTTTTTATATATCAAACTTAGTCATAATAAATATTACAAATAAACAAAACTAAAAGTAAACAATGTTAACCTATTTGGTTTGGGAAACATTTGGAGATATGGTTAAAGGGCTCAACTCCTAATTCACTTACGTGAGAAAGCTGAACAGCAGTGTCAGTAAGTGTAACACATTATTTAAATGTGGAGAAAACGATTCCACTGAAAACAGCTCCACTTAATGACTTGTTACATCGATTAACCAACCCAAACTGTGATTCAGTCTTAATACTGTTAACATTGTAAAGAAACATGTGAAGGGAAATGTCTCAAAAGTTTCTCCAAAACATTATAACTTAAGTGTGGTGTGGACGTCCCTTCTCTGACCATATTCTATTACATGCATATGTGTACTGTGTGTGATAGTACAGATGCATTTCAGACTAAGAGAGCACATTTAAGCTATTGTATTGTTGTGTGTAGAAGTCAACAAAACAGGTCAAGTCACCCCTATTCAGGCAGTATAATAGTTACTTACTCCTCTAATCATAAGCACAAAAAAAATAATCTTCCCATTAGTTCCACCATACCAAATGGCATTAGCCCAACCAGAATAATATCAACTCTACAGGGATGTCTATATCAACTACAGCCACTTAAGTGAGGTGCTAGTCATATTGGACAATTAAACCTGTGTTTTGTTTGTCTTTGGCTGTGTTGTGTTTCTTCTTTGAAATATACTGGCTGCTCAGATCTTCCATCTTTGGGCATGTTTGCATATTCACAGAAGATGGAGTTTGGTTCAGTCAGGAATTTAAAGGACCATCTATCATTCACACACCTAGAGCAGGTATTTGATCTCACAAACACACACACACACACACACACACAAACAATACATTTATTGTGGAACTGTAAATGTAAATTCACCCTAAGTGATTTATTCTACTTAAAGATGACTGTGCAATATTACATTTGCTTTCCCCCCTCCCCCTCCCGGAGTAGTATGAATTCTAGTCTAAGCTCTTCCATCAATTTTAGAGAGTACTTATAAGATGCCATGTCCCTCCACTTCCTGTAACAGAGGCGGTGGTTTCTTCAGCCCTGCGTGTTTCTCAGTCCAGAGAGGTAACATTGTAAGACCTTTTCCTGAAGGCACCCCTACTCTCCTCTGTCTATAGGGGACAGCACCGACACGTTATATCCTCTCACAAGTCACCTCAAGGTCCCAGACCCTTAATGTTACTTCCAGTTCAAAGTGCAAGCGGTTAACATCTCGCTGACTCTCCCCTCCGCGGCTAAGATAGCTATTGTTGCCGATGCAAACTGGGGTGCAAACAGTGTCCGAAACAAGCTGAGGAGATGGAGAGGTCAGCAAAGAGAGAGTGCATTTATGTCACTGTGACTACAGGCCATTCATGCAGACTCCAAACAAGTGCGGTTCCTCGTTGCAGCCACATGCGGTTGGTCAGTCATCTGACAGAGTGGTTATACCTCCCTAGGAAGAAAAGCAAAGACACCCACATTATTAACATGGTGTGAACCTATTCCACACCAGACCACCTCCACCACAGATTGCATACAGTAAGCTCTAAGTACACTACATACAGGAAGTATGTTTGAACCACAGCTGCACATAAAGCCTATGCCTGAGCCTAAGCCTACGAGTTGTATATGGTACAGAGTACACAGGAGTTTGAGTCACTCATCACTCATGTGGAGTTCCAAACAAAAGACAAGTGCATCATTGCTTGTAATTGGCTAAAAGCAGTGTTAGAAAAGCATCGTTTTTGGGGTATTCAAAATCTGGACAGAAATCAAGAAGTGTAACCAGGGTTCCCAACTTCCCACCCTAAGTCAAATGTCAAATTCCGTGACTTTCCATGACCAAAAAAATGTATTTCCATGACCTATACACAGAACAATATGTGTGTAAAAGGAACTGTCAGCATAGCAACAATATACAAACTGAAGATTAATGTGGTGATATTTTGCGTATGTACTGCATTACTCGTGAACATTCAGAAAAAAGTTTCATGATGTTTTGAGACATTTAAAAATGTAACACCAGTAACATTTTGATGTATGGAAACAAAAATTTAAACCTGCTGCACACAAATGTCCCTGATATTCTATGATTTAAGCCAACAAAATGATCAAATTCCCTGACTTTCCATGTCTAGACTAGAATTTAAAATGTCATGATATTCCAGAAATTCCATAATCAGTGGATACCCGGTGTTCCTTTAAGATTAGCATTAGCTTTAGCTGCTGGAAACCCATTGATAACACCGATAAACTGCATATGCTCAAAAGAACCAATCAAAAAAGAAGGTATGCAACAACAGTGATATAGACTAGTCAGAATCGTGAAGTCTAATCAGCTAACAGAACGTAGCGCACCTGTGTGGGTTCACAGTGGTGGACGTTAGCAGACGTGTGCGCGAGCAGACTTACGATGCGGTGAGGGTGGAGTTGAGGACCATCGTAGTGCGTATCCTGTAGAGCTGGGCTAGCGTCAGCTTCTTGTGCTGCTGCTGGACGGGAGACATCTTGCTTTTGGGTGCCGCTTCCCCCGGAACGCCGCCATCCGCTTGCAGTTCCAGCTTCCCTCCCGTCTCCCCGTCCGAACCACTGTCGCGGGGGCTGCGGTGGGCCGCGGGCGCCCTGCAGGCCTGCCTGGACTGGACCCTCTGCAGGGTGGCGCAAAGTTTGTCGGTAGGCAAGCTCATGGTCAGGTAGTCGTCCACCCGCTCAGTCCAGCTTTGGGCGTCCAGCTCCTCCAGGCTCCTGCTGTGCGCCATCGCCGCGGCGATGTCTGCCTCCCCCGCGCCCGTTGCCTCGAGGGCCGGGGTGCGCGCCCGGCGGGTTGCCGGGGGTGTGCTGTTGCTGTGGACACGCTGCAGCAGGTTGTCCTCGGAGCGGGACAGGGTCAGCGTGGACGGACTCCGCAGGGAGTGGAGCCGGGACTGGACGTGTGGCCAGCGGCGAGGCTTGGAGGGCTGGATGACGGACAGCTGGGAGCCCAGTGAGGCCGAATCCTCCTCCTCCTCCTCCTCCTCCAGTTCTAACTCCTCCCCTGGCAGATGTTCTAACTCCTCCCCTGGCAGATGTTCTAACTCCTCCCCTTCCAGGTGTTCTAACTCCTCCCCTTCCAGATGTTCTAACTCCTCCCCTGGCAGGTGTTTTAACTCCTCCCCTTCCAGGTGTTCTAACTCCTCCCCTTTCCGCTCACGGCCTACCCTCCCCCCCCCCTCTTCCTCCCCCTCCTCCCCCTCACTGTGTCCATGCTGCAGCTCTCTCAGGAGGGACTCGGGGGACAGGGTGCCGTAGGCGCTGTCCATGGAGAGCGAGCGGCATTCGGGCAGCAGCTCCGCCTCCTCGCGCTCCTCAGACTCCGCCTCCTCCGGCTCCTCAGACTCCGCCTCCTCGGGCGTCACGGGCAGCTTGGCCGCGTCCGACGTCCTCTCAGGGCACGCCCCCGGGTCTGTGTTGGGGGCAGGGTGCTCCCCTGGCTCGTCCATGTCCATGACTGACAGGGTCTCAGTGGAACCGTCTGATTGGCTGGAAGCGGAAACGTTCGTTAGATGCTAACATACAATCATTTGCAATGTGGTGTTGGGCTATATTGCCCCATATATTTGTAATATAGAATGTGTTCCATTCTTTTCATCCACCTATCCATCCATAAGGAGGAGATGGGTAATTGGCTGAAGATTTACATTAATAAATTCATAAACTCCGTATTCTGGTACAGCCAAGGTGATGAAGATAAACAGAAATGAGTTCAGAGTTTTAAAGTGATTCAGTACACTGTGAGGATACCTTGTGCTTTGCTGCTCTTTATGCCCGAGGAAAGGAGAGCTAGCGGTTGAGTTGCTGCTCTCATCTTCGTCCTCCTCACCCTCTAGACGTTGTTTCAAGCTACTCTGCTGCCGTACGACCTCCTTGGAGCGAAGCCTCTGGAGTTGGTTCTGAAAAAGAAAAGAACACACAAACCTTTTTTTAATAATAGTCAAAAACAAATACAGTAGGTCTAGTTTCAGTCTAATCTATAATATTACAGAGAGAAAGCAAAAACAAGTAACAGTTTCTTTCACCTGTAAATTGCAGATTGCATCAATCCAACTTCGCCCCTGGGTGGCGCTGTTGGCATGGAAAGTGTAGGCCGCCACTGCGCTCTTGAACTCATTGAGGTAGATAAGAATGAACGTGCCTGAAAAGACAGTCAACACTCCCTGAGCACACAGAAAGATCGCAGACAGTTTGGAGTTTATTGATATGATCTCCATTCCAAGATTGCTAGAGTTGCCATAAGCCTTACCAGGGTCTTTGAGCTCCTTGCAGACGACATTGTGAATGAAAAGGGGCTGGCGGATTACTTTAACCTTCTCCAGTCTCTTAACAGGCTTAGTGATGAGCACCAGGTCAGTGAACAGGAAACAGTAAACCTCCATCTAGTGTAGGAAATACCATTATGTTAACAACAGAACCCTTGTTGTGGCGTTATTTCTCTGCACTGAGAAGTTGTTGTATGGCCACCAATCATACCCTGCTGTCTTTGCCCTCTTTCATTCTCAGCGCCCCCTCTAGGTGAAGCTGTCTAGTGTCCTCACTGGAGGCTCCCCTCATTGGAGCCATCAGGTCAAAGTGGTTGTATTCCTTAAGGATCTAAGAATAAAATAAAATCTATATTTAGGGCACCGCAAGAACAAATCCTAATCCATTATTTGACAGAGCTAGAGAGCCGCGTCCGAAGTGTAGGTGTTACTTGGGGGGGATGTAGTTCTCACCTTCTCCACCTCCTCACTGCTGCCCTCTACTGCCTCATAGGATTCAATGCGGGCTGAGATGGTGGCAAGTTTCTGTTTCTCCTGACGCTGGCGCATCTGGGAGTCCACGCTGTTGATGAAGCCCTCGACCGAAGCAATCTTGACGAAGACACACAAAGCTGTTTGAACTCAAGCAATATGCAGTACACCGGCAAAACACACAGTAATACTGTGTTTCCTCTCAGTGCTTCATACAGTATATGACTCTGTGCTCTCACCATACTGCTGACAGTATCACGGGCCGAGGACTCGTCTGTCTTCTTAAGAATGCTCTTCAAGAGGAGGGGGTATTTGGTGAGTCTCTGGTGGGGCTTTGCCAACATGTCAGCTAGCTTCAGGCGGGTACACTGCTTGTTGGTCTCCGCCCACTAACGTAATGGAGGAGGAATGAAACGAAAAGAAACATTCGATTATCTCCTAGTCTTGCAGAATAGCATGGTGGGGTGGGGTGGGAGCAGAGTCACTGACCGTGACGTAGATTCGGAGGAGCTCGTTGTCCCTGAGAAGTGTGCGCATGTACTCCATACAGGCCTCCTCTTCCATACAGTAGCGGATGTAGGGCTGGAACCTGGAGCCGAACTGGAAAGAGGAAAAGCAAACAAAGAACATTGTGTCAGAGACATGACTAATCAATTCTCCTCTCTTACGACCTGCGTCAAGCAATATACAGGAGAAAGTATTATACGGCTACTGAATGAACGTTATTGAAAGGTTTTTTTGAGTCCCATCTAATGTATCAAAAACTAACAAATTACATTTGTCCATCTGTATTTTTACACAATTAAGGCCAAAGCAACACTGCACATGCTGCAACATAAACCATAGGGGCTATCATTGACTTTTTCACTGAGTTTCTAGTGTTAAAATACATGAATACGTGTATTTATCACTGGTATGTTCTCAATTGTGTTTTGAATGGGGTTTATGTGAGGCCAGAAGGCCACATGTAATCAGAAAGTGACATGCAGCTCACCGTCTTGAAGCCGTGGTGGAGTTCCGTGGGGTCAAGCAGAGCCTTGGCTTTCCGGGCTTTCTCCAGGGCGGGCAGCATGACCTGGTTCCACAGGTCTGTGTGGAGACGCACAATGTCCTGGATGTTACTGAACAGCTTGGCGGGCTCCACCTCGGTCAGCAGGCCGCTCTCCTGCAGGTTCAGCAGACCGCACAGGAACAGCTGGGGGAAATGGACAGCTTCAATATAGGACCCTCACAGACACAACATGTTAAGCAAAGCTAACAGAACTGTCCTTGTGCTATTTACGTACAGTATGCTCTATTTACCCAAGTTCACCCTTCTAATTAAAATACAACAGATACTGTTACTTAGCAAAGGCTATGCTACAGTAGGTCATAAACTAACAGACTTGATAA
>JAODUG010000022.1:5007882-5019798 GCA_027564795.1 Aphredoderus sayanus | reverse complement strand
CACTTACATCAGTGATAACTCTCAGTTTCCTGATGTAGGTAGCCTCAGTGTGCAGCAGCTCCCATATCGCCTCCTGCTGGTGGAACTGTCTTCTAGTCAATGCCTGTACAAACACACACAAACATTATTTGGACACACAATTAAAAATGGTTTTAAGGGTGACAGTTGCTTTGTAGAGGTGTATCCTCTAACATCAATTATCGATGTCAGGCAGTCACACATGGCAGATAGGGAAATATACTGCTGTAGATATGGCAGTTATGCAACACCACCTCTTTGCCTAGCTTTATTTAGTCATAAAGAGGTCAATGGGCAACATGCAGTGGTGAAAGGGCGTTACTGGTTAGAAGGATATTGACGGTTCCCGGAACATTTAACGCATTATTGACGCTACAATAGCGGCCATTAAGTGCCATAGCCCTGCAACATAAACTCAACAAACAACACAGGCGATGTTGTCTTGGGAACTGTTGGTAATGCCTTTACCAATTACCAGTTGAATGCAATTACTTTAACTAACTTATTTTGTTTGAAAGTGTGTGTTGTTTTTGTGTTTGTGTGCCTACCTCTGGGTTGTCCAGTAGTGTCTGCCAGCTGTCCTCTAAAGTCAGGCTGGTCTCCTCCTCCTCTTCTTCCCAGGAGTCGTGGTGAAAGGAGAGCTGTTTCGGAACCTTGGGCAGGCCGAACTTGGTGTAGGAGTGGAGCTTGTTCTGGAGCTGTTCTGCCCGGTCAACCTCCTGCAGTGGAGAAGGCGGGAGAAGAATATATCAAACATGCAAACGTGCTGTTAGAAGGCCCATTTTGACGGCTTAAGAAGACAAGCGAGGCCAACCGTCAATTTATTCCTTTGGGATTGGATTTGGGATTTCTTATTGAATTCAAAATGTGCGCCGACCGGCGTATTAGCATGCAAATGTGTCCCTTACAGGCGCCTGAATTCTTAAGTATGCCGGTTGCTGCTATTCAGCCTTTTATGTAAGCAAGCCTTACGTAGTTATGAAAATGAGCTCTGTGCATTGAGACCGGCTGAACAATAGGCAAGGGGGAAGGGAAGGGGCAGAGTGCTAATGTTATTTGGACCCACTTAAGAAAATAAGAAATAAAAGCAATGACCTAGCATGCTGAAAAACATTAGGCCTCATGTAACATGCACTAATAATATTTGTAGTAAAACCTGTCACATTATAGTACTTCTGTTTGAGGGAAATATGATTATATGGTAGTACCCTGCTTTACGGAGGGTAAATGAGCCCAGGTCTCTTTTGAGGATTCCCTGGGTCTGAAGGGGTTAAAGGGGACAGGCAGCATGAATGGATATGAGCCCGATGCTGTCAGGCAACAGACAGACAAACAGACAGGCACTGTCTTTGTCCCAACATCTGTTGAGTCCAGGATGTGACCTCAGGTGTCAGGAGACAATGGCGGTGTGCACATGTGGGTGTGTGCCTGGCTAAGTGTGTGTAAGTGTGCCCAAGAGCCTTTCCATTTAGCTTAATGAAGATAGTAGCGAGCGGTTATTTCAGATTTCAGAAAAGGCAAAAGATGTGTACCGTTCGTTTTGCTATGAGCAGAATGAATTACTGTACATTTGAATAAAAATACCTCCTCTGGCAATTTCTCTTACACTGCTAGCATGGAGGGTTTTATGTAAAGGAAAGAGTTCAAGCCAAGAGCAGGAGGCTTTGAAGGGAAATGATCTCAGAGGGGCAGATATGAACCTCTGACCTACTCCCACCTCTACTACTGGTGTGTGTGTGTGTGTGTGTGTGTGCTGGATGGCTACAACAGAAGATTCTGGCCAGCCCACTGCTTGCTGCAGGTTTAAATAAAAATGTACTTCAGCTACATAATATGATATTTTAAAAATAAAATATAAACTAGCATTTACTATTAGTATTGCAATTTATTTTCATATATATATAATATTAATATTATATTAGATCTCATTATTTTAAACCTTGTGGCATATAGAAGGTGCTAAGCCTAATTCTACAGCTTACACAGACATACAGTATGATGTGCACTACACAACAAGGTGTGTTTGAAACCCGAGGACAACAAGAGGGTTAAAAGGCACAAACATAAAGAGTTAATTAATATAGAAATAAATGTACACAGAAATTACAAAAAATACACAAAATCATACACAATCAGATGGCGCCCTGTGGTGGCATACGTCTAGATAATTAAGGCGACAGGAGCGTTAAGAAAGCAACTTCTTTTCTTTTGGCCAACTCAGCTTGTTCAGGTTGTGAATGTTTTGAATGAAACATCTTATAAACTGCTTCATAGTACTTCATCTCATTGAGCCAGTGTGAATGGCCCAACGTCCACTTAGTGTTCCCTCACCTTGCCAGTGGCGTTGC
Organism: Aphredoderus sayanus; assembly: GCA_027564795.1. Lineage (NCBI taxonomy): Eukaryota > Metazoa > Chordata > Actinopteri > Percopsiformes > Aphredoderidae > Aphredoderus > Aphredoderus sayanus. The sequence continues at coordinate 5,017,432 of JAODUG010000022.1, read as the reverse complement.
CAAAGAACCCGCTGAAACGGTTCTTCCAGTTGTCTGGGCCGGTCCCCAAGCTGGGCCGGGATCCGCCCATCGGTCCCAGAGAATCTGTAGAAGGGATATTGGTCTCCCCGAGGAATTCTGTCATGTTCTTCCTCCGCCGCGCCTGACCCTGCACAGCAGAACAGGACACAAGCAGCATTTACACAGGGCCCAAACGGACAATGTAGTCAAGAGACAAGACAAGACACAAGCAGCATTTACACAGGGCCCAAACGGACAATGTAGTCAAGAGACAAGACAAGACACAAGCAGCATTTACACAGGGCCCAAACGGACAATGGAGTCAGGAGAGAACAGCACAGACAAAAAAAGAAAGATGATGGAAAGAGACACTCAGGGAAACAGAGACACGTACAAAGAGAGGATAAACAGGAAATCGGAGGGGAATTCGGAACGTGCGGTGACATCAGTGGGACCGTTTGGGCCATCCTAATGGACTGCCCGCCCCCACCCCCCCATCCAGACACAAACAGGAGGGGGGGAAGGAATTTCACTTCCCCTGAGTGAATGCACGTTACATCACAAGGAATGGCGGCAGTTGTTCCATAGGAGTGGACTTGGCTTGGCTCTGGCCATTGTTCCACCACCATTGTTACGCTGTCAGCAGACTCTCGCGCACACCATCGCACATGCAATCTCAATCCATTTTACAAGCGCCGGCAAAAGCAAACAAACAGGGGCAACCGCTGTATCTGAGGAAGCAGTTGTTTTTGTCGGTGGGACCATCAATGCTTAGGAATCTGGTACTGGGGAGTCGGGACCAACTCAGGTCAAACAAAAAAACCAACAACAACAACACGCAAAACAAAAAACACAGTGACAAAAGGAATGCACATTCCAGGACACTGACTTCTTGTACAAACAGACAGGCCTTACAAGTTCAATTCTTATGGGAATCCGTTTGCTCATTTATGTCACCAACCAAAAAAGGAAAAGAGTGCCTGGCGTCCTCAACACTTGTGTCAGTGTGTACAGATGCAAAAACAGGTTGACAACACTTGCTGACTTGTAAGCAAGGTTCTGTGTAGGTATTCTAGTAAGAGGAAAAGTAACCTGCTAAATATAAATCTAATTAAATTATATAGCTCTAAACCAATGATATTGTCATTATACACAGGTACAATGCAATTAGTTGTTGCTAGCTCATCTACTATAAACACATATTGGACAAGTTCATATTATTATACATTAGTAGTTAGATCTAAGTTAGTTTCCCAACTAACTTTAGAGTCCTCTAAAACCAAGCACGGAATATGAAACCGAACACATTTGTAACATTTCCTTTACAAGTGGGGCAGCTTAGGGATTTTTTGGGGAAAACCTGGGCCATTCGGTCAAGGACACACGACACAGGTGTCAGAAAATATCTTGGCACTGGCAAGAAATGGCAGGATTGTGGACCCACTGTTATACTGACAACATACCACTAGGGAAACTAGCGGAGCTACAGTGTAACCATGTTAGCTGCACTCAGGGACAAGATGACTACTACTGAAGATTGTCTTGTAGCACGTACGCAGCGATGAGTTTTTGCCCCTGAAATGCTATAGACTAAAGAATTATAAAAATGAATACTGTAACAATGCAATAAGAAATACAGAAGAGAACTAAGTCAGTTTAACCAAGAAGATATGAAAATTAAACAACATACTGACAAATTCCCCATCAGTAATAACACAGTAACACAATCTTTTGCAGTGTTAGAACGTCTTGAGCAGGTCAACTCATAGGGATTCCTAACAGTGTCAGTGTCATAATACATAGTGACAGAGGCTAACAGCTTCTCCGCCATGATGACAGTACTCACCATTGAAGCCAGAGGCATGTCAAAAGTAACAAAAACCATCCTAATCCTCCAACTGGCTTCATGAATTGCGGCCCATGCTGAAGACAGCTGCTGCACTCTCTCAAACGTCTGGCTTTCTCTCTGCGCCCACAGCCGCACAGAACATTTGTCCGCACAAGCTTTGTGCTTCCAGAGCCTCCAGCCGGTCAGCTTAGCTGGGACCGGCCACAAACCAGTTGACAGCTGTGAAGACGCTGGGACCTTAGCCCCATCGACAAAACCACACCACCGCACGTTCCACTGCGAAATGTCACGTTTACCGCTGACTGACCGGGTCCTGGTGGAGCGCAGGCTAATGGTTGGTGGGTCTCCTGCTAGACCGACGGATCAGCGGCACGCAGCCAATATACCTTCTAGTCCAGCCAGCGAGAGGTGAAGTCTGCTCACTGAGCCGTCCAGCCTGCCTGCATTTCACACGGACACTGACCTGATGTCATGGCAACCAGCAGGATCCTTCCCCATTGTGTTGGGCAGGAAAGTGGAGGCGGGGCAAATGAAATAAAGGAGGAAGGGGGGGTTCTAATCTACATAAAAAGAGGTGGAGTCAGCACAGAAGTGTGTGGGTATCTCCCTGGCTCCAACACACGTCCCGGTGCTTAGGAGATGACCAATGTTAGGCCTTGACTGGCATATGCCACCCCGCTTCCCAAAACATGTAGCCTATCTGGGAATAGGGAATTTTGTGTGTCCATGAAAATGAAACCAAAACGCTACTGCAGTGTATAACAATATGTTAAAAATGGACAAATGTGGTTCCCCTTATGGTCTATCGTTACACCCATTTCTAGTAAAGTATATTTCAGTTCCATTTCCAACAACTGGCATCATTAATAAGTGAAATGGACTGTTCATTTTTGTGTGTTGGTGTCATTATTAAAAGTGTGTTGATGCTTGCTCCCACAGTATTTTGGACATGAGGAAGCCAACACACATGAATGCTCAAGTGGGAAATTCCCTTGAGCAATTACAAGGTCTGCTTGACTGATTATGCCAAGTTTAAGTGCATGTCAGCATTAAATGTAGGTTAGCAGGAAATATTTAGTTCAATTTTATTGTCATTGTGTCTGACCAGTTCAGCGATTGACAAATGTACTTATTGTACATCAATTTGGACAGATGTTGTGTAAATGTAAACTGTAAATTCAACTTAATAAAACACCCGGTAGTCATATTCCAAATAATTTGTGTAAACAAACGATGTGTTAGTTGTGTTATATCACCTTATATATCTGTTTGTCATGACATTTGAAGAGTAGAATGATTGAACTTTAAGAGTAAACACTACACTGTTCTAGTCACGTGTCACTTACAAAGTGTGTTTACAAGATGTCCCTCCTGTAAAGCCCTGCTAGTCTGTAGAAGTAGCAGCGAGCTCCCGGCCTCCCTTTTGTTACAATGCAACAGATCTGAGAGCTGAGGCCAACGTACTGTAGTCAGGGCCAGTGGGGTCCAGCTAGGTTAATGATATCGTCTTGTGTCCACTTACAAGCTTATCTTATCACCGACATTTGTGGCATTAACCTTGGCTCGGAAGGCTAAAATCTTTAAATGTCCCCTTCCCAAAAGGAAGGGATTGTATTGAAAGCGGTCACACAGAGATCAGTATTAGGCCCCGCCCCCATGCCTTTGTTTATGTTGGCTTTTAGATAACGAATCCCCTTGATCAGGTGGGTTGATTAATGACGGAAAAACAGCATGGTAGAAGCCTTCCTGAATGCACAGAGCTGCCATACACAATAGTGTGTGCACACTGACATACACAAACACACACAACGCTATCTGTCAGTGGTATAGGTGTACCACTAAAACAGGTATAGAGTGCAACTCCCAGTGGCCTCCAATAGTTAAGTGCCAAGTAACATTAAGTGTGAAATGGGTCATTGAAACAAAGCCATTATCGCTTGACTCACACTAGCTGCTGAATGCAATGGAAACTCCATACTGTACTTGCAATACACAACTACTGTATGAGTATGTGCAAGCTCACAAACAGATTTACATTTAGAATTAATGAGGCCTATTAACCCTGGTGATTTATCTGTGAAGTAACATTAACCACTGTTATCACCAGAACCACAAAAGCAAACCAGACATCCTACTAAATAAAGACTCAATTATTTCAGAGAGTGATTCTCACCTCACAGTCAGTGGAGGGGGCTCTCAGGTGAGTGGGAGAGTCTAGAATCTCAGGGTCCATTTGCAGCAGGTCCCAGCTGCGCCAAGACGTTAGACGAACAAATCGCACCATTTTGCAAACGCTTTAAATAAAATACTCTACTCTCAGAGCGGAAAACCAACCATGGTTAGAATGAAAAAACTAAAAGGGGAGCAGGGAAGGAAAAAGTCAAAGCGGTTCCATTTTCTTGCGTAGGGGTTGAGAAGTTAGCTTGAAGTCGCTGACACTGACAGAGTCTATCTGATTGACTGACTGACGACCTGAGCCTCCTGTGCAGTCTATCAGGGGCAATGGTCACATACACACACACGTATCCGCCCTGCAGTAATTATCATCTTAAGCAATGAGGAGGAAGGAGGGGTTTCTTGTCTTAACCACACACACAATGTTTTTTAAAGCACACACACAGCTACTTCACGGATAGCCAACTTCAAAGTAGCAATGTTACAGTTCTGCCCACTCTCTGTAGGGCAGAATAAACATCAACCTCGCAGTGGAATTGGTCTGTCTAGACCATTTTACAACCATTAGCCATATACAGTACATACGTACAGTATCACCTTTCAGTCATGGCCATTGACTACTAACTGTCTACATAATTCATGCATTGAAATTGCTGGTATTCAATACTGTTTTAACAATTGTCATAGTAAATTGTTAATTAGCATATGCATCAGCTAATAGTATGCAAATATCCTTTAACAACCCTTATATGAGCCAGTTAGAATAAACATTAATATGGAAGGTTAAAATGTAAGACAAATTAACCAGACACGCAAGTTGAGCATGCTCATAGTTCACCAATTTATTCTGGCCATATTACATGCTAATCTTTCCGTCTTCATCAGAGAATAAAAAAGAATGAATGAAAATCAAGGCACTTGTGCAGGAGTTAACACAATCACACAATCACATTTTGGGGGAATTCATATGGGAAGGTCTGTACTTTTGGTATAGCGCCACAAACTAATATTTGGAAGGCGCATTCTTTTAAAATACTTATATTTCTACTTAAAAAATACTACATATACTACTTTACTTTAATTCCCTATATGCCATATCAAGTAAAAATCACTGATAAGATCATTCTTGCTGTGTTAAATGACTTCATTAACGGTTTATAAAGAAAGCCTCATCTTTCTGGTATTTTTTCTCTCTTATTAACTTGAACTGATATTAACTCCCTAGATCAAATGTGTCAATGAAGACGCATGTGATCACTACCCAATTCTACCATTATCATTCAAAGCAACACCCTAACTGACAACCACCCCTGTTAAGCACTATCAGAGGTCAGATAATGAGAGATTGTGTAAATTTGATGAATCTGACAGTCTGGCAAAAAAGTTATTTCTACCCTATAGACAAACTATAAGTTTGTCCTAGACCTAAATAGGACTAAATAGTCCAAACTATTTAGTCCCAGTCCAATCTATTTTAGACAAGGGGAAACAAATCAGTATTTAAAAAAAAAGAAATGTATGACAATTGCTTCTATCAACTTCTCAAAGAAATGCAAACACATACTGTAGCCTTGCATGAATACAATATCATTCACAACATCTCTATGTCACTGATGTTGTATTCAAATTGCTCTATTTTTAGGTTTCTGTATGCAGAGACCAAAATTGTCTTTGGCCCCCCTTAGGCCTATAGCCTACTGCCTGTAGGTTACCAAGCATTAGTACCTGCTAATGCACACAACTAGCAAAGCAATGCTAACACACCTGCATAATTCAGGGTCCCATATAACTTTGTCTTGGACAAGATGAAGTGAAAATAACAGTTGTACTATAGAGGCTCCTAATTCTTCTATTGTTCAAATAGGCCTACAGTATGTGTTTACATTTTAGGTTTTGGTAAAATATGTCAGATATTTCATTATTCTGTCATTCCCACGCGTGAACATCATACTGTATAATGCAACACCTGGAAGAGCAATTAAGGGCTAGTAAAAATCAAACCATCAAATTGTAATGCGATACCGGTCACTGCAATATGCTAGATCAAACCAATACATATTAACTTTTTATTATATCGCAATACATAGATGGCTTCTATTATTTAGGAAATTCAAAATGGTTTAAATTAAATGTCCATGTGGTGACAAACTAGACAGCAGCTAGACCAGTAACAATATATCACGTTTGCCTGTCCATGTAATGGAGAGCAGGAATTGAGAATTGAGATTGCAAAGACCACAGTAGAAAACATACTTTTTGCTACAGTTATAGTACACATTTCACAGATGCCTTTCAGTTTCTTTTTCCAGTAAAGTGCTGGCCAGAGAAACTCCTTGAACCTACATGCAGTGTGTCCTGATGGCAGAGTTTTGGCAGCTTACTCCTATTTACTTACTTGATAATTAATAACATGATAATATGATTCTGTCTCAGTACCATAAATGCAACTTTCCACTTTTGAACATGACAACAAACAGCTTTCTCCTTTTCATTAAAATATACTCTACTGCAGCAAACTGTAGTAGAAACAAGAAGTACAAGTAAATATTGTTTAGGTAGACTACAGTAAGTAGTGAAAACACAATAGGCTTGGTCATATTAAGCTTATAGTCAATAATGACAAGTCATGTTGACCCAGTTTATTTACCTCAAACAAGGTAATAAAATATTAGTATGTTTAATAGAATTCACTAGCCCATACTGTATATCAATGGAGGTTAAAGGTGTTTTCTCAGATATCGCGAGTGATATGCGATAATATGATATGATAAAAAGGGAAGGAAGAAACAGAAACTGTTAATGCATGTCTGTGTTTTATGGGAATTATCAGCATTGTTGGAATGTGATGAATCAAACTGCTTGGCTGGACAAAATGCCCTGCAGCCAATCACAACCTTGCCAACGGCTGTAAATCTCAAGACACATCATAAACGTGACAATCATCCACTCCAACAAAAAGGGGATTCTATAGAAAAAGACTTGCCACTTCTCTAGCGCACCTTAGAATAAACTGCTGCAATGCAATAAGGGGAATCCAGTCAAAAGGTAAATTCCCCATAGCCTCAAAGCAAAGTCCATTATTCCATAAAAAGCAGGCATGCATGTTTATTATAGTGCATGCCAAAGCTGCTGCCGTAGAAACACCAAAAGACTGTGGTCAGCATCCACATGGGCTACACAGCCATTGGCATCTGGCCTGGAATGGGCTGGGACCCAAAATGGGTCACAGAGTTTTTGCCATGTACCAGAAAGCGTATGCCTAAAGCATAATGTGTTACAGTATTTTCATCTGCCATTCACTTCCATTGTTTCTCAAAAATACACGTCAAAGCTGATCTAGTTGGCTCTAGTTGTAGTGAAGTTCAATAAAGAGCTAAAGCTCACAAAATCTAATTTAGGATACATTTCTTAATATATACTGTACAATAGAGGGGTAATGGGAGAACACCAAGTGACCATCAGCTTAATAGAAATAATAATGGAGGACGTCAGCATGTGGACTTTAATTATTTATGTTAAAATATGGAAGCTGCCGTCAAAAAAAAATCAATTCCTGTAAGTATTTTGTTTTCGCAAAAGAAAACAAAAACAAAAACCCACTGAGGTTGTAATAATTTAGTTGTCTGACTCGTAGCCTCTGTTGACCTGCAGTACCTTGTCTACTGCCTTCCGGCTGCAAAGCAGAACACAATAGCTTCCAGTAAAAACTCAAGTTATCCTTCACCAAATTTCATCAGTACAAGTAGCCCAGTACTGCCTCCTTGAGGACAGATCATTCGCTATTTTCCTGGCATTTCCTGACCAAGTACTTTGCACAGGGATGTTGCCAGGTCTGTTTTTGGGGGTACTTTACCTGGTGGACTCTTACTTGGCAAAATGCACACTGTACTGTAGCAAACATGTCTCTCTCTCATAAAAGGACGTTCAAAACGCATTGCATCAATAGCACTAAGCTTCATATTTATTAGTATTTATTATTTGCACTTTAAAGTTGGCCTTGTTAATTAGTTTGATGTCATCAGCAGTATTTTATCTCACATGGCTTTCCTATAGACGAGCGTTCTGTATAAGAACATCTCTGTCTATACTAATGCTTGTGTAACATTATATATTTTACATTTACATGTATGGCATTTGCCACTTTTATCGAAAGCGACTTACATTTACAGTAATAGTAAAATGCATATCACACCACTATTTAGGTATACTGGGCATGCGTGTGAAAACAGCGCGATGTAAACAGGAAGCGATTGCCTCCTGTACATGTAAGCAGTTGTGGCATTCTAATATTCACACTTTAACTGTACAACAAATGTTATCAACAACAATATCAACAACGCTTGTAATTCATTATCCATGTTGCATTCACCTCTTGTCTTGTTAGTTTTCCAATTGTTTAATCATGCAACTGTTTTTTTCGTGATCACATGATAGGAGCCTGACAAATCAGGGAAGGGTACATTGTGACTGAAGACCAATCAAGAAGCGAACATAGGTAATTGCTTCATTGTTTCCAAACGTCTCCATTTCTGCCAGACTACAACGCAGCACCGGAGTTTTACAATTGAAATCGAGCCTGCCGGGTTGCGTTTTAGGAGCTTGACAACTCCGGAGAAGTAAAAGCTATACGTTTTAATACAAAAATGTATTAGTGTAGATGAAGCCTTATTTGCTGTTATGAAATTCTCCCAGAGTTCCATTCAGAATGATATTAATTAAGTGGAATGTCTCCTCCGTAATGTTTCCACTTTATCCCTCTAACCAAAAATCTAATGACGTCCCTGCCATCACAGACGATGTAAAAATAGGATTATAGCGTCTGATATTGATGGCGACTGCTAACTGAACGTCTGGGGACAGCTGACAGGTGAGCTATGACTAAGTGACCACTCCCTCAGCCAATGTTTACGTGTGCATGCTTGGCACATGGCCGCAGACGGCAGAAAAAACCATCGACGTCACCTCCAAGCCTCTACCTGTCTCCCAGCACAGGGAGGGCATGTCGTCAGACCTCTGTTTACAGCAGATGTGCACAGAGGGCCATATGTTACACCACTGTCACTGGGTCTAGACTTGCCTCAAGGGTGGAGCACATCCATGACAGCTAGTCCACACAAATCAGTACGTGAGCACGGGCTCAGAATGAAGTGCATGGTTAACTAGGAGTGGAACCACCTAGCTGGCGTGATGACTCTACACGACTCATAGCTAACGCCTAGCATCTTGAAAGGTCTGCAGCAATGTACTGTATAAAACGGAAGGCTAACTGCAATCACACTGTACTGTACACCCGTAAGTACACGGCCATAGAATGGAATGACACGACCGTTGCATCTTATTCATGAGACCAGGCGAGATAGCGTGCTCTTTAAAGTGGAAAGTGAATCCACTGACATGCAGTTTTTATATGGAATGAGTTAACCCTGATGACACAAACACAGCCAAGCATGGAGGGGTCCGGCAGTTGGTCTCACTCAGCACTCTCTCAACAGTGCCAAAGCAACCGCTTCCTGTAGTCTCAGGAAG
>JAODUG010000022.1:4990426-5003919 GCA_027564795.1 Aphredoderus sayanus | reverse complement strand
AGAGGACATTACAAGGGTTATATACCGTACTGTATTTACATGTTTATCTTGTTCAATGAAATGGGCCATTGCTTGTGAACCCTCCACTTTCTTGGGGAGTTGTAGCTCAGAAAGACTGAGAACCACTGAGTACATAGCACAAACAATTACAAGGCGGCCTTTGTAACATCCCTGCCTGACAGTTCATGAACCCCAAACAGGAAGGGGGCTTAACAGAGAAAATACCTGGATGTGGTGAATTTCAACCAATCAAGCATTGGTTAATTAACCCAGTGAATAATATCACCAGAAGCACTACATTCATACTGTATGTGTCGCCACACCCACTCACAGGAGCTGCCCAAACCACCTAAACCCATCCTGGCAAAAAAATAATGTTTGTCACACAAATTGTCACACAGTATCTACAGTACATCATATCAATGCATCTGCTAGTAAATGGAAAGCATGGGGAGAAAGACACTTTTACACTTGTTTGGCAGTTACAAATGCGTACATAAACAGACACGTGGGGGCATCATACAGTGACTCCTACCTGAGCTAGCATGCCAGGCTGGATATGTAGGGGCTGAGACGACGAGCTCTGAGGACCCAGTGGAACAGAGTTGTCCATTCTCACTGGGTAGCCAGAATGCTTACTGGATGCCTCAAGTCCTTTACAGAGCAGTGTTAAAAGAGGAAAGATGAAATTGTGAGCATGGAGAAATACATTAAATGCAAATACAATATACACCCTGATGTCAACATACTGTAAGATATATAGGTATATTATACACAGCTAAGTCAAGGGTGATTTGATAAGAAGAGGGCATTTCCACATTGTCCTGCTAAAGTCCTGCACTCTCACCCTGGATGGTGGGTGGACAAACAATGAGGGTCTGTTGGAAGGGCTCTGTCTGGGTACACAGCTGAGTGGGTCTGGTCGGCAGGGGAACACTCTGCTGGGCTAGGCCAGGGATGTTAATGGTGGCCTGCTGGTACAGGCCAGGCTGGTAGTTCAACAATGGTACGTTGCTGCTCAGAGAAAGGGACTGACCTCCTGTGGAGGCCATCTGGAAGACATAACACACATCATTATTTTCATAAAGTATTTCATACTGTATTCATCTAGGGAAGCCTCAATGGTACCTTTCTATTTAAAATTTTTTTTTGCTTTTTTAAACTGGTGTCTAGGTGCAATATTCTAGATGAGTTCTAGATTGTAGCAAACAAACTAAATAATTAGGAGTTTACGACGATGGTTTGAAGCACAGCTACGGTGACTGGAAGTAGTTACCTGATCATTTGTCACATTGACTACCCGCCGCAGCCGACAGCTCTACAACTGCAAAACTATTAGTTTCCCATAGGCGCTACTACGCAAGATGACTGTGTTTTGAACCGTTTTTAGTCAAACAAAACAACAAAAATTAACAAAATCTTTACGCTTGACAAGGAAGGACAAGGAAGTCTTTTTAGAACTTCAATATATTCAAACCGTCGTTGCTTAAAGTCCATAATATCATGTTAAATCTCCCAGTGTACAATTATCAACTGAATAACCTGACAGGAGAGATCATGCCCACCTGATTGTGCTGGTTCAGTTGGCTGCTGAAGGTTACAGTGAGGTTGGTGGCTGCACTAGGGGTGTTGCTACTCGCAAACAGATTTTTCCCATTCTCAAATGCACTGCACCTGCGTTTGCAAATGTCCATATTTTGGAAACAGGACTTCACACTGCAGAGGACGAAAAAGGTCACAATTACATGTGTAACAGGATAACATTGTAACAATGATGGAAATTAGCTATCGTTACTGGCTGGCCTCCTAAACTGCTAGTTAGTTAATACTGTTGTGGTTCATCAATATCAGTTCTCTCTGTAGAGAAACAGGTGTACAGTAACACAGAACGTTCTGTTAAAAGACCAGGTTTCTGTCACCTCTGAGTCTTGAGCAAGTCATTCAAAAATACTTAAATTGTATAATGGACCAGACAACAGTCAAGACATAATAGAAAAAACTATGTTCTATTAGCTATGATTTACTTATTAAAAAGTAAGATAAATGCACTCACAAATAAAACAAATATGTGATAGATGAATACAAAATATTTCAGGAAAGGTTAGTATGGTTGCATTTCACTGCAGGTGAATGGCTTTTGTAAATAATGGCTTTTGTAAGATAGTGAATAACCTCCCCCTTCCTGTCAATATCCCTCCAACACAGTCAGTTTCAGCAGGTTGTTTGACAACGTACTGGGAGCTGTGGGGAAAGTGAAGCAGGTGAGTCATGGTGACAAAAGGGTGGTTGAGGGTCTTCATGGGCGTGATGCGTTTGTCTGCATCCAGCGTCAGCATCTTCTTAAGAAGGTCAATGAACTCCCGTCGGTCAGCCTTCTCTGCCAAGATGTCCGTGCCCTCCAAGCTGGTCATGTTCACCTGCAGCAACACAAAGTCAATGGTATCTAATCTGCGTTGTTTTGATTGGCCCTTAATTTTGTTAAGGCGTAGTACTGACTTCCTAACTGGCTGGGCATGTGTGTGTGTGTGTTAACGTGCGTTAAAAACATGCTCAGTACTGTAAATTATTACTTTCAAATGGAAAGCAAACTGTATTAAAATGTCTGACCAACATTCTAATAGCAAACTGTGTGCTACAATGTGTTAGTGGTAAAGAATCTAAATAAAATGGCGCTATTGCCTTGATACAATAACTAAGAAATACTACGAGACATTAGACTTTAAACTACAATTCAGCATAGTAATTCTCACCTGCATCATATCATCCAGACAGTTGAAGATGTATTTTCTTGCCTCCTTCGATTTAATGCCCATCTCTGCCTCGTGCTCTGCAGGCGTCTGCGAAAAATACAAAAGGCAACACATGAGCACAGTTGAAGGTTTAATGCAGTCATTTACACTGTGTAGATTGTGCTGACTGGTCCCCATAGGAACACGTACTTTGAGTCTCCAGAGTGGGTAACTCGAATCGGGGCCTCTGTTGAAAAAGCGGCTGGTCTTTGTTCCTGCACTCAGTAAATACTCTGCTGGAAGTCCCTGGGTCTGGGAAATGTAACGAATCTAACAGGACAAAGGACAAACACAGCTACTGTTTTATATACATTATTGCAAGTTCTAGCATTTTGAAAAATTGCAACTCTTTGGTTGTGAAAAGATTTTTCTCTAAACCAACCGTAGGGATAATTTTGGATATAACCAGACACTCCACAAATAACTAAAGCACTATAACATTTCTGGGACTAGACCATACTGTATTGAATAAATTGAGCCTCTCCTAGAGAGAAGGAAGCAGTTGGGTACAGTAAGCATTATTTTCGCTATAGTATATTGTCAATTTACTCAGCTGTTTTGTAATCATTTGGAAAATGGATGGTTTTGCTGTATACCTGGCCTGCATAAGTAAGAAACAGCTGGTATTCTGTAAATGTATTGCGACTGGCTTTACAACACACTGGAGATCACCAGAGATTACTTTTACACTGTGAAATGACAGCAGTTGCATCCCTAATTTGCCAAAACAAACTACAGCACAAAATATTGTGTCACCTTCACTGACTGTACAAAAGCTTACTCTAGTGAACACAGACTGTGGTACCAAGAGAGAGAGAGATACTGTAGCTGCTGACCTGATCATATTCAGAAGCACCGGGATAAAGAGGCCATCCCAAGAACAGCTCAGCAATGACGCAGCCCAAAGACCACATATCTATAGCTTCACAGAAAGGTAGGCCCAGAATAATCTCTGGTGCCCTGCAAACATATGACCGGTTGATCAGTTGGCAAGACTAAAAAGACTATGTATGCATTTGCTATATACTATATACATCTGTCTTACTATACGGTAACTGCAATGCCTTGCTCTAATGCTGAGTCTAGGTCAGTGAACTGTGGGGAGACCCCCGGACCCCCTCATACCAAGATGCTTTGAGGAGGGTTCTCAAAGCGAATCTTCTTACAATTATGACTATTTTCTCTTTTCTAATAGTTTTTGATCAAATGTGCATACATTTATCAATGCTGTTTTTGACTGTTTATACAATATTATACTATTATACTTTATGGTCTTACAGGATGTTATGCTAATATGAGGTTTAACGCTTAAAATAGCTTCTTTGGGGGTCTAGTGTTAAAAAGCATGAGGGAAACTGGTCTTAGTTCATAAGTAAGTAAATTAGTGGCTATATTAACTCAGTAATAACACAGCTTATGACTGCATTTACCTGTAGTAGCGTGACTGCAGGTAGGTAGAACACACAGCTTTAGACACGTGGCTGGCTGAGCCAAAGTCAATGACTTTCACTCGGTACGGCTGCCTGAGAGGGTCAACCAACATGATGTTTTCTGGCTTCAGGTCAGCATGGATCAGCCCCAGGCTTTTCAGCTTCATCAGCGCCGTGGCGACCTGCTGCAGAACAGGCCGGATAGACTTGAGCAGCAGAGGGCTAAACTTGCTGTGCTTCAAGAAGTCATAGAGGTTCTGCTCCAGCATCTCAAACACAAGGCAGGTGTGGTTCTTGTGCTGGAAACACTCGTAGGAGCGGACAAAGTTGAACTCATCTGCGTTCTCTGTGCTCAGTCTGCTAAGGATGCTCACCTAAAGAGAGGCGAGAGAGAAAAGAAAAGAAAACAGACCTGAAGGTCAAACAAATTCATTAATGATATTATTTATTAAAGGTACGGTACACTGCAATGTTGTTTTGAATTGTGTGGGAGATGCACTCTTGGAGCTTCAAACCAAAACATCATTCTAATGCCGGTACTGTATTTTACACAAAATGAATGATGTCGCTTCAACAAAAATGAGATGCTACCCATGATATTTGGGCCGACGGTAAATCCAATCTACTTTCTACATGTTTTTCTCTGTATCTTTCACAGCATACTCACTTCTATTTGACCTTGGCGGGCATATGAAGGGTGGTTTTTCAAGATTTTAATTGCTACTATCTCGTTTGTGCCACGCTTCCAACACTTGGCCACCTGGCCAAAGGTGCCGCGGCCCAGGAACTCCAGCACCTCGTAGCTGTTGGACACCGAGCACAGAATCTCGTGTTGCACCAGCTGGTAGTCGCCCTCGCTGTGTGAGGTGCTGCTCTTCGTGGTGGACGTGGAGTGCGCTATGGACTGGGCCGTGGTCGTGCCCCCTCCGCCGGCCGCCCGGTTCAACACCACCGGCGCCGAAAGCTCCTCCAGTATCTGTACGCTGTCGCTGCTGTCCACCTCCTCGCTCTTCCGCTTGCGGCTGTACTGCTTGTGGTAGATGTCGCTCGGCTGCGAGGAAGCCTCTGCATCCTTGACGCGGCGACTGGAGGATGATGACGAGGAGGAGGATGAGGGCGGTCCCCGGAGGCTCCCTGTGCTGTCGGCAGCACGCACCACCGGCTGCTCCCGGGAGCCCACTGTTGGCGGGTGCACCTGGTTGGGGTTGTACACTGGATTGAAGGTGGAGCCGGATGTGGAAGGGGCTGAGCCCTGACTGGGGCTTGGCTGGTAGAAGGCTTGCTCTCCCAGCTGGTTGGTCATATCCCAGCCTGGGTTCTCTACCTTGAGCCTCTTGGAACGAGAATAGGCACTGGAGGAGACTGAGGGGGAGGAGAACACCCCCAGTTGGGATGCCATGTCTATAACAGAACCAGAGATCATTAAAGACACCAGACAATAAAATGGTGAATGCTTGGCATTCACTTATTCACGAATGAATATTATGCAACAATCAACATAGCTCGATGGCGTTAATTAGTGTATATTCTACTGAATGCACTATTGGTGCTCATGCAGATATCAGCCCATGCAGCCAGGCTAGTTACAAGCTAATAACGCTATTTTATTATTAACGTTACTGTGCATCTTCTACTTTACGTTGGGTAAGACAATGTATGACGATACCTGTTTCTGATTAACGATTGCCGTCGTCGAGCTGAGCAGCAGACATTTTACGGCCTCATAATTTCTCCCGCTAGCTCAGCTGTCTCGGGCCGCAGCCGATCAGCTGTGTTGCTGCTATAGCTACGTACGCATTAGTGGGCTGGACTGTACAGCCAGCTGGGAGTGCGAGATCAGAGTTTATCTCAGGTGACTGACATCACGTATCATAGTGCTATATAACTGCTCATGGGCGAGCTGTATCAAAAAAACGACCAACGTCGTCAATCACAATTGCAGGTCTATACTAAACTGATAGGCCTTTATACTAGTACTTCACAATCATGTAAGTTAATAATGTTAACGTTTAGAATGCTGCTAGGTTAAATAAAAAATAAAATGTCATTTATTTTGTATTCATTATTTATTTACTATATTACTAATAATGTACAAGAACTGGCAGACTTGAAGGCCTAATATTTTTTTACCAAGTTAGTCCATCAGATATGAACTATCATGCTGTCTCTGCTAAAGTTGGCTGCTGGACTGCTTGTGTGTGTAAGCTTTTATTATTATTATTATTATTATTATTATTATTATTATTATTATTATTACACACTAGGCCAGTAAAATATTATGAATAGCATGTGAGCTAGAAAGTTGTGCGTGTGAATGGTTATACTTTTGCTTGAGATGTTGGTCATGTTTATTTTTGTGCAAATAATGACTGCTAGACAAAACATTTGAACTCGTTGAACAGACGTATGTGTCCTCCTCTGATTGCAGTCTGCATAATGGAAATCCCTATCAGTATATATACTTCTTCTAAGGGCCAATGAATCGGTTAAGTTAGTATTCTGGTTAATTGATCAGCTGAGTAGCGGCTGGCATCAGCTGATGGATGCTAGCAGCGGAATTCCGTGGCTGGCCAGAACTAACGCTGCGCTTAATTAAAAAAAAAAACTTGACTTCAGACCACTATTGAAATACTGTCAGCTGTTAAGAACTTGAAACTGAACTGAGCATGCCTAAAGTATGCTTGGTCCAAAAGAGGACACCAAACCATTGCCTTTCCCATGTTCTGGTTTCATAATCTTACTCCAACCATCTACTGACAGTGATGATGCACATAGTTCGATTTAGCAGCAGATATGCTGATGGTTTGGAATGGAGCTAGATTATATAGCTACGTACACCACATATTCCTTGCTATTATATATCTTATTGACATTCTTTATCAGATGCTGTCAAAATTGAAATTATTTTTTAAATATCTACTTTGATTTCTGACCATGTTTTCTTTTAGCTTGCTGACTAGCCTAGACCATGTTCTGATTGGCGCATTTATATTTGTTCAGGCTTGTGATTGGGCTGCAGATAGACCATAACTCCTAGTTGAAATTGATTTATGAAGATAGATTGTTTTGACAATAATATCTGACTTTGCATTAGAATGCTATACCCATACATATCCAGCAGGGGGAACTCTGTCCCTACCTGTAGGCTATGCTGCATGCATGATATGATACGGCAGCCCCAGAGAATTAAGTTAAAACAAGCCCTATAGGCTACTACTATTAATTATGTAAAAGGTTATACTGTAGTTGTGCACAGTTCAGCTCAAGCTGTAGCTTATTTGATTGAATATACCTCCTCAGGGGACTAGCAAGCTCTGTTGGCATGCAGTAGCTTAACCACAGGTTCATCCATGAAAGTCAGACAGTTGTCCAAAACTACAACGGATTTTTAAATGCTCCCAAATTGAAAGGTTACAGCTACAGGAGGAGAATCAAAATGGTAGCAAGATCCAGAAATAAACAAAAAGAAACAAGAACACAAGAACTGTGCATCCTCCAGACAAATACTGTAGCAAAGTCCGTATCTTGTCTGTGCAAATGAACACACAGCCAAATCTACATATGAAAATACTGATTCACTCCCTCAGCTAAATTCAGGCATTTGGAGCCTGTGTGTGAAGTCACCACTTCATTCTTAATTTCTGCTAACTGCAGTTGTTTTCTGAATACCATGAATTGTAGGCTATTTCCAACTTCCTGATTCTATAAAGATATAGGAAGCAAAATGATATTCAAATTGGCTTCTTTACCTGCCTGGGTAAGTTTAATTAATGTTGGACAATGGAGATAACAAAATATAATACTGTATAGCCTGCCCTATACCAAACCTGCTGTCTGTCTTCCAATATCACACATTATTTACAATTAATATAATAATGTTCCTAGAAGCACTGAAACGCTTGAGCCACTTGAGACTGGCTCTAAAAGCGAGTCAATGTCCAAGTTTACATCAGAAATAAACATGTTTACAAAAAACGTTTTTGGTCTCAATAGTTACATGTACTTAATGTATTTAAATGTATGACAGTCAGTTAGGCCTACTGCAAAGATGGCAACATCCAGCAGCAGGACAGCTGAGAGCTTCAAAGCCATTCTTCAGAAAAGATATCGGTGATGAAAGAGGGTTTGGCCATAAATCTATACACCAGATTATATTCTTCAGAACGCACAAAGAACGAACAGCTCTGTGTGACTGTCAGGAGGGATAATCACTGAATTGTACAAAAAAGTTTACAATCACTGACTCCACCTTTAACCAGGCGATGGGATCATTGGCTGAGTCAGAATAAAGAAACAGCAAAACAGCAAATTATTGTTTTATTTGACATTCAGGTTGAAATTAAATATTGTATGCAATATTCAATTTTTTAGATAATTCATAGAATAAATGGAGCCACTGAATAGTAAAAGAAATCATATTTATTGGTATTCTATTAAAACCAGAAACATTAGCATGTTTGCCTCTACAACGTCTATACATCAAAGACAGCCAGGCACTGCTTAAAATGACATTTCAACTGTAGTACAGTACTATTCATTTAAACAATACTATGGCGATAATACCAGCATCGCCATTAACAGAAACAAAAATGATCCTACAAAACAAACAGGCCATTTGAAAGGAATATCATGATTACATGGGGATGAACTGGTGACACTGGTCATACACAGTTGACTTCAAGTTTGAATATGAAATGTAATGTAAAATGCATGCATAAAGTGAACAAAATGTTGTAAATGTAATTCCTTCAATGAATCTACTTTAGAATAGTAGGCATAACACTCACAACAAACAAGTACAATAGTTTGTGCCATGAACATTAAATAAAAAGAATAAGTGCTTTGGGTTTTACTAAATTAACATTTTATAAAAGTAGTTTTATAGAATGAGGACAAGACCAGCAAATCCTCATGTAAAACCAAAAACCAAAAAACCCTCCAAAATATCATATGAAAATAAATGATTGACCTGGGAATGGTCTTGTGGATGTAATTAAGACATTTTTAAATAATATAAATGTTTTACTTAAAACTATCAAAAAGCATCAAAAACTATTTTTCTCCAAAAACATGTTTGTGTATATTCACTTTTGAAGAAAAGTCTAATATTATTAAAAAAGACAATTCATGATGATATTGTAAATATTACCTAGCCTGGTTTACATTACATCATCCCAATGGGGAGTGTGTTTGCGATTAATGCTAGGTGGATCCAGTCTCAAAATGACCAGGGTCAGGCTCTGCTGCATGTCAGCATTTCTTTCAAATGGCGTTAAGTGTTGATACTGTACACTTCTGTTTTTATGCTTTTAAATTGTAATTGCTTTATCATTTGGTATGAGTGGATTCTGCAGACTTAGTTTCGTCAATGACTTTAAAAGGGCAAAATACTTTTGACTAAAAAGAAAGTGTCCATTGCACTTTTCAAGTAAAACTGCACAATTAAGTATACTTCAGCATCTTACTAAACTACCTGAAGGAGTGTCTGAAGTGAATACTCCTGCGCTTCAGCTTTTCTGGATTGTGGGACGCCATGTGGGAAAACTCTCGGAAGATGTCAAGGTATGTGGCATCTCCTGCTGAAGAAAATAATGGAGAAATTATGAAATATTTAGTCTTTAGTCACTCACTGTTTTAGAAAATAGAGAAGTCCTAAGTGAAAATACCAAATGCATAAATACTTTTCTTGTGGCTCTGTTGTTTTACAATACATTTGTATTGTACACAAATTACAAAAACACAATTAAACTACAGTATTTTGTATCCCTCAAGCACTCCTTAGGCTTAACTAATTAAAAAGGCTACACTATTCCAGTTCTCCCCCATTCACAAGAGCTTGAGTTCAATGAGAATGAATAGACCTGAACTTTGTAATTGTATGAAGTTATTTTAAGAGCCCACTAAATAATCATAACCATATACTCGCCTTGAATCTACAGATAGTAGATTTATAATCAGCATGTCAGCATGAGGTTAATAAAGCACTGTAAGCTGTTGCTGTAGTAAAAGAGAGAAAGCTTGAAAAATAGTAGAAAGGAAAGTACAAAGTTGATCTTTAAACACATTCTCCATTTATTTTATTAATTGTCATTTTAAGACATTAGGAAGAGTTATTCAACAAAACATTGACTCAAATCAACCAAAGATAGCAGTGTTACAATGCACAGATATTTTTTGAGACACAAGTTCTCATACAATTGTAAAATTAACTGTACACGTAACAAAGAAACAGAAAGATGGGTTAGTCGCATTGTTAATAGCAAGCAGTTGGAGTGTTAATAGTTTTTAATATATATATTTACAAGTGACAACTTGGATGCAGACACGCTGTACAACATAGAATCTCTGGTGGCTTAATGCCATCATTGATCAGGTCTTTCCACCAAATTTGCTTCCTGTTACCTTTTATAGGTAACTACTGTACGTTTGCATCATCCACTTGCCATACCATGTGCTACTCTAAAAAAGTACAGAATGAAAACATACAAAGTGCTTCATGCAGGCCTAATTTACTATATGAAGGACAAGCAGAGGCGGAGAAGAGAAACTTCACACTTGCACTCAATGCAAAATACTTAAAGGCACACTCCCTTATTTGTGTCCTACTGCAACCAGCATTATACAAATGTCACCCTTTCAGTTTTTAAGTCAAGAGCACATGCGCCACACACTTGCTTCTCTACAACTATAGCCACATGCACTGTCATGTTGAGTTCATGTTTCAGCAGTTTTAAATATTGACAGAGAGCTGGTGGCAAAAATCTGTTTTTCGGAGCACTATAACTAAATCAAAAGTCTTCTATCTTGTGTAGAACATGGTCTTTGGCTAGTGTTGAACCCTGGCAGTCTCAAAAAGACAACTAGCACAACATTTACCCTTTAATCCAATGTTCACTAGGCAACCTTTTAAACATCTAGATGTGCTGTGTGCACAAGATATGTCAACATAACTGAACCACCATAACTTCACGTGGCAATAAGACAGCTTTGCTGAAGCCAACATGACATCATTTCCTTAGCATGGCAGACTACACACACCACGACTGGTCATGTCTGGTCAAATGGTATATACTGTAAATATAATCTCACTCTTCTAAAGTCCCATGCCACCAGCAGTCAACAGGACATTGGTGCTGAATCTATTTTCAGGATTTCTGGCTGACCAAGGATCACACAAGTATCGCCTCAGAAATGTAGATCCATGCAGAGTTCACATTTGGCAGTATGCTGTGGTTATTAACATTATGCAACAATAGGAAATGTCAAATATTCACATACACTGGGTAAAAACGTAAACAAATGCAACAGGGCTTAAAAAGACCTGGATTATAGCCACAGTTTATGCACTATTTGACAAATAAACCAATTAACAAATCTAATAGGTCAAGATACATCAGATTACCATAAACAAACGCTCTCAACAAACATGTTAGCATACAAATACTGTATACACAATGATATAGTACACATTAGTTTTGTGCGTTTTATCAAAAATGTCCATTTTACTACAGTACAGCATGTTAACTCCACATGCTTTCATGCATTTAAATTATGAAATCAGTGGTAATCTTTCTCACAATTATTATACTGCAATAGTGTGTGTGCGTGTGTGTGTGCGTGTGTGTGCGTGTGTATGTGTGTGTGTGTGTGTGTGTGTGTGTGTGTGTGTGTGTGTGCGTGTATGTACTCTATGTGTGACAGAGTGCTCAGCAAAATAAAACTAACAAAATATATTCAGCTTAAAAAAATACCATCTTCATTATTGTTAAACATAATACAAAAAATACAGAGAATCTGTATTCAAATAATCATTGCACTATTGCTCTGGGCATTTCATCATAAATAAAAACAAAAAAAATTAAAACCTATACTATCTTGTGAAACTTCCACAACACAATACAAATGAAAAGCCAATTGTTGGTAATAAAAAGTGCATCATTCTGCCTTTAAATGTACCATAAAGCTTTGCTTTAAATAGCCTTGTGAGGAGGAATATTGAGCAATATTTCCATCTTGGAACCTAATATCCTTAATACTTCCCCCTTATGACGGCCAACATGCTAATTCATGTGTTCCCTCCCTTTATGTTTTGTAACTACAGAACCAAAAAAGCATTGGTGAAACCATAATCTCATATGGATCCATTAAAGATCCATTAAACAGTCCTTGTGTTATGAAAATATGTATAGAATAGTTAAAAATATCGGTAACAAACCCCATAAATATATTATTAATCGCAGAACTACAGGGGATACAGAATGCACAAATATGAATGGCAGGTCTTTGGTTGAAAGCACCCTGTAGTTTCTTGGAAACTACAACTCAATACCCTTCCTCAATTCAAAATAAAGGGCAAGGTTGGTCCCTAAATATTTGCTGATGACTTTCTTATTAGTCTTTGACCTACTGGCGACTAGCAGGTGATGATTTAAAACACCACTGCCATGACATTACCCCGTGAGCGAGGTACAAAACTATTTTTTGGCAGTGATTCCTATTTAGTACCTAAGATACTGTATTGTTCACACAAAATGTTTTTTTTTTGGCCACTGTAAATCAAAATCAGTTGTTCAAATCTGACATCATCACAAATTAACTCTGAGCTCTATTTTGTGTCCTGAGAAGGGGCTGGCAGACTAACATTGCCCTAAAGTATACAGTACAGTGCTGTGTGGAGGAATAGTTTTGCAAGAAGACTAATCTGGGAGAGAAGTGATGCTTTAGTTAGACAACAACAGAGGACTCTGCACTAGATCCCTTGTGATAGCTCCAGCCAGCCCAGCTGTTCATCTATTGGCACCCCCTGCACTGGTTTCATACTGACGCTGGGCCCTGACTGGAGGTGATATGGAGACCCCGGGCTCCCTCTAGCACTCAGCTATGGTGAGACAGATAAACTCTTGGATGCATTTCTTATATTGCTGCTCAGTGGGGCTGCTGGTGGGGTATTGACCTGGCTGGCCGAAGGGGCCCTCCGACTCCCGCATCTCCTCGTTCATCCTGGCCAGACGCAGCCTAAAGGCAGAAAGGACAGAGCGGAGACAGGCCATCAGGACACTTTAATAGGGATTCATCAAAGCGTTACTTCAATTCGCTGCAGGGTGCACTTAACATTACGTACAGGGTGACGATGTCTGCATTGGCTTGCTGCACGGCTATGCTCAGGGGGTCCTGGCCGTCTTCATCCCCGTCGTTCTGGGTCGCGCCTCTCTTCAGGAACAAACACACCTGCCTGGAAACGCAGCGGGAACGCCAGGAAAATGAGAATCAGCAC
>JAODUG010000022.1:4942260-4968209 GCA_027564795.1 Aphredoderus sayanus | reverse complement strand
TATTTGGCCACCCGGCGGTGCCATCTGATTGTGTATGATTTTGTGTGTTTTTTTGATTGTCATTGCTGTGTGTATTTATTTCTTTATTAATTATTTCTTCATGTATTTGTTTGTTTTATTGTGCCTTTTAACCCTCCTGTTGTCCTCGGTTTCAAACTCACACCTTGTTGTGCTAGCAGTGCACATGATATGTCTGTGTAAGATGTAGAATTAGGTTTAGCGAAGGACATAATGAGGGTTAAATTCTATCACATAAGCCATTTCTTTATAATATTATGTGTATTAGAATATACATTTCCCTGGTTCTAATAAATCACAATAGAGACTTTAGAGTAACAAGGGGGATTGTTGAATGCATCAACATCTGACCACAAGTGCGTAACGTGCCGTAAATCCTGTTTTACTAAAAGCCATTGTTTTTGCTTCTGCATTCGTGAGAGAGAGAGATACTTTTCCCCCTTCTGCTTCTCTCTGTGTTCCACTGCCAAGCTTTCTGTTTTTCAATCCCCTTTTTCTCCATTTCCTCCCAGCTGCGAGCCATACTTGTGACTGCGCGATTCTGTCCTTGTCTAATCCCCTGAAGGAGCCCTTAAGAGTCGTGAATGGGCTGGGAAGGAGCAGGACACTATGTTGGGCGTTGAGAGGACATTCCCACCTGTTTGTCCGCACAGAGAAAAGGCGGGCAGATGGATGGCTGTCTCCAAATGATTCAAGTGACAGATGTAATGGAAAATACCCGAATGTATGAATGCCATTACTTGATTACTTCAGACTTGAGTATTCTAGGGACTTGATACTTGCTATGGATGTACAGTATTTTCGAGCTGTAAATATGTATGGACTGAATTTACTAAAGCTGAAACATTTTGTATTATATTGAACAATGATTTAACATATATAGTTGTTTAATTTAGACAACCATACTGGGCTTTCACTAGTACTACAGTAAATGCTTTCTACAATAAGGCTTGACTTGACCCTACAATGCGGAACCTTACACAACATTTAAATCTGTCTTTGGACTGCCTTGGTCACACCTTTGTATAAGATAATGTATACAACAACTCATAGCACTTGTTCTTTCACCCCCTGTCCTCATCCATCCTTATCTAGTCTAATTTTAAAACCCTGAAATTATATTTGCATTTTCCAGAAGTACAAATATTGTCAAATATAAATCCCATTTATACAGAAGCAATGAAGGTACTTCATTTGTTTATAGCTCAAACACACACGGTTGCCCTTACAGGCTAAACCCAATCAGCAACAGACCACAGAACCTTTAGTTAACGGTCACTGCCCACTGGAAGACCTCGTGCAATGTGCCAATGATGATGACAGAGAAAGCGCCGGATGGGTGACTAATCCTGGCTCTCACTGACAAACAGTAAAATTCAAGGTCAAAATGTACAGATGGACTTGTGACACGAGCATTGACAACGAAGCATCTGGCCGCCTTGTTGAAGGGTAACCGGGTGTTCTGCAAGCCGGACTAATATACTGAAATGCTGTCAGTGCGTCACATCTTGCTTGCCATGTCACGTTTCACCAAACAATAGCTGGCGCCTGAAAACGTTAAGCAAGACTAAGTGAGATTAGTCTGTTCATTATGTTGAGTGCTGACCTCACTGAGGGTTAAGCTAGAAACGTTAGCATCGGGGTCTGCCAGAGAAAACAAATGGTAAAGTTGTGTCCTAAGAAAAGGATGTATCTCAAAGTGTAAAGTAAAGTGTAATCCTGTATTTGTTTTTCCTACATTTGTTCATGTCAGCTAAAACCTCTGTTGAAGTCCTTTTTGATACAGGGCCTGGGATTAGGGATTGTTTAAAAGAGATGTAAACATGTAAGTAGCGCTGTGGAGCTGCCTTACTGTACCTTCTCTAGTTTTGCCTCGATCTCCACAACCTCTGTCTCCACCTCATCAATGTTTGCCCTGAAAATCAATAAAAGAAGTAAAATAATTGTTAGTGCATCGAGTGTACATACAAACACGCACATAACAGTTACTTAAGCAAAGGATTATCAATTCAGCAAGTGTACCAATGGAAAGTCATTCCATCTGCTTCTAATTCCCCACATCCTTAAATAGCATGACAATCACTCAATCTGCAAATGACATTGAGTCTGTGCGGACTGAAACCAAGACATGTTCATGCGTGCGCCGAGCGAGTGTTAAGTGACTGACACCCGGGAGCCGCATAGCTCAGTCAAAACAAAGTGACAGACGAGGTCTCCCCACAAATGAGAGGCACATGGCTGGCTGCCTTCACCCGAACCCCAATCCATCCACCCGCCAGCACCACCACACCCAACATCTTCCAGCCAACAGCCTCGGGAGAGGGATGACTCCACACTGAAGCAGTCCAACTGGCTGATGGCTGATGTCTCTCTCTAAAATAAAACGTGGCTCCTTGGAGGCTACATGCAGCTGTGAGGCGTGTTCTCACAGGAGCACATCTGAGGGCTTGGAGTCAGGAGGACAGGGGCAGGATTACATATGGATCTCTGGTCAGGTTAGTGGTTGGGAGGTTGTCATCTCATCGCCTTAATAATGTTGCCCATCTCCCATACAAGCTCCCAGCAAGGCTCTCTCTCTCTCTCTCTCCCCCCTCTCATCCCCTAGCCGTGGGTGGATTAGCTTGGCTGAGCTGCGATGAGCTCAGGAGGAACAATGGCACGTGTGCTCTTGTTCCCCTCCAGCCCCTCAGCCTTTAGCCATCTCCATTAACATGGAACAGGCAAGGGCACACGGGAGAGGATGCATCTGTCTGCTCTGACCCCTGCGGCAAGGAAACACATACAGTACATTAACTAAATAATCTATATAGTGTGTTGCGCGTCATATGGGAGTGTGTGTTCCTCACCTCAGACGGCCCCGCCCAAGGATAATCTTGCAGCTAGCGCTACTCATAATGTTTTCATAGCTGATGTCATTTTATTTGAATGGCCCTTTTAATATGTGATAAAACAGGCAATGTTGTTTTATAAGACTTGACGAAGCAATGAAAAAAAATCATATTTAATATTAATAATTATAAATATTTAAATCCCCTACTGTATATCTAAGTCTACATAAAATATTTCTATTTCTATCTGTATTGCTGGCGGTGCATCAGCACACTGACTAACAATAATATAAGTAATACTCAATCGTAAAGGCCCAAACCAATTGAAACTGAATTCGGAAGCAGATGGGTAGTATAAACGCTACAGCTAATGTAACTTCGACAAAGAAAGGAAAAGTACAGTGAGTGACAGAAGTCAAATCCATGAGTGTATCTCTGTTGCTTGCTACAACTCCAGTACCTCCACAAGTAAAGTTGTTCCAAAGACCATGTATCAGCTCCCCTCCAGATGTGACTCCCCATGGTGTCTGGAGAGCTGCTCCCACTGGCCTCCAGGCACTAACCCCCACTGGACTGTCTCCCTGTTGCACATGGCTCCTTGTAATGGATGCACACAGTGCCCTAGGCCTGTAGCCATGGCAACCAAACCCCTAATGGGCCGCCGTTGAAGGAGCCCCAACATGCTGACCCATACTGACACCAAGAACAGTATAGACTTCTATGGCAGTAGCTATATAGATAATGCTGTAGCATGACTCACACCAAGGTCATGAGTCATGATGAAAATATGACCACTACCATTAAAATCAAATCAACAGTATAGTTTTCTTTCCGTCTATCCAAAAGTAAGCCCCAAAAACCTCTGCTAATAGAATCACAAAACACACAGTTCCCTCACGCATGTTTCCTATTGCCTGCTGAGAGATAAAACATAATGGCATGCCGCATTACACAAGTTTGTGACTGGTTTGGGCAGACTGAAGCTACATGCGCAAGCTACAGTAGTTTATACATTGCAGTTGAGAGCAGCACAAACAACATAATAAACATGTAAATTGTGCTGAGCTAAACAGAACTCTGACTGTTTCTGGCCTACTGAAATGCTGACAGGGCTTTCAAAAGGTACTGGTCACAAAAAAGAACCCAGAACGCCTCTGTTTCTCTTAAGTTCACACGCCACACACCGCATCTTTACTAGATTCACATTGACGCTGAGCACCGTGGAACTTCATCGCCACAGTCTGAGAGCTCAGCGCAGGCTCGCCATGTCTGGAGTTCTTTAGTGAGAAGTCATATTTAGTAAAATATACATGTTGGTCTTTAATCTTGAGTGAAAAATATCGTGTTGGCACAATGCGGTTTCTGGAGCGCCTGAAGACATGACATCAGCTCCAGTGACTCATTCTGCTGCTGTCTCTTCAGTAGCTACAGCGAAGCAGCTTGCAGCTGAGCACAGATTGCCCCAGAGGGTTGTCCTTCAGGCGACTAACCCCAGGTGGAGAGGCCTGGTGGTCTTCATGGACAGCAAACAGGTGGGAGACTATAGACACAGGGTCCCAGGTAGTGACACCTAAATAGAAGATACGGCTCCCACACCCTTTCGCCAGCTGGGGCTCACCAAGTGTGAAACCTGCCAAAAGAGGCCCGAAGAGGGAAATAATGAGCCCCTGAGAAATACAGCGGCATCACTGTGCCAGCATACAAATGAGAACAGCTGCGTGAGGCAGCCCAGGATTGCTATCGCCAATGATCCTCACTATTCGGCTGCTTGATATCAGTCCACTGTTTCTTTCACGCCGCTGGATATCCTGAAGATAAAGTCACCGCTGCACACAGAAAAAAAAAACGCTGAAATTAGAGGAGAGCCTCATTCGGAGGCCCTTAATGAGATGGGGGATTTAATAAGGGGAGAGGAGAAAGGGGAGGACAGGATGACCAAGCCACTCTAAGGTCCCTATTGTGACACAGTCATTTCCTGTCTGGAGGGATGAGGCCTTTGTGTTAGGATATTGATTGCTTTAGTGTCCTAATTGATGCTGGCCTGCAAGGATGGATGAGCAACTGGAGGGGGACAGGATCCATCAGCTTGGTTCTCTTCAGCTAAGCCGAACAGCAGTCCTGCCATGGTGCAGGGCAAGAACGCTCTCTCGTGTTCGACTGGTCCTGAGTCTACAGACCGTGGTATGTTTCCTTCTCCTACATCTTTGTGTGACTCAGTGAGTACCTGCCTGGCTCACAGCCACTGAAAAAACTGTTTGTTTCAATGTAAATAGCAATGTAAATAAATCTGAAGAAACAACAGCTCAACATGTTTTAGCGAATAAGCACAGCTGATTGATAATAAAATAAGTATAAGGTCTTGTTTTGTATCAGTGATCTACCTAAAGGTCACTAATTTACATTAATAGAGATATTAATTGTGTAGTGACCTAATTTCAGTCCCCCTTTTCCCCAGACTAAATACCAGACTGTCTCTTTGTCTGAAAGGTGGTACTAAAAGCTTGAGAAGGCTTTATTTGCTGCAGGATGGAAGTTGCATGGTTTAGACTGCTGGAAAGATCAGACAGATTATAAAACTCAAAAAGTGACATTTAACGGTACTGACTCGAATCTACTGTAACAAATCAACAAAATGATTCAGACCCAGACTGGCCATCATCCATCATCCGTCCATCAGATCTGAACTTCTCTGGCCACCAAATGTACTCCTCTCCATTGGTGGATGCAGGGTCAGACAGGTGCTGCTAGCTACACAATACATCAAACCTCCAAGCAACCTATTTATGGCACACAGGACTTGCCCTCATAAAAGAGTCCATATTGAATTTACCAGCATCTACCTGTCTGTCAGCATTTCTGAACTGCAGTGCACCATGTCCACCAATTGGCATTTATTTTTTCCATGATTCCATTAAGCTAAGAATTACACTAAACTTTCCCCTAACCAGTAATTACTTGGGTAACCTGACCCTAATGCATTTAGGGTGCGTGAGGGGTTTGAGTGTCTCCAAAAATACACTTCCCAGCATGCTTGAAAAAAACCCTGGCTATTGTTTCATAAGCCCGGGGTTTGTTTCCACTTGAAAGCTTAGATGTGCTCCTTCCACATGCTTAACTAGGCCTGCTTTGTGTTCTGACAGAACCAGGCCCTACTGTAAACAGTGCTCGCATTACTGCACCAGACTATAAGAGTGTGTTCCTCAGACGTTCACTGCACTAATGGCTTCACCGAGCTATAATTACTCATTTACGCCACCATTACAACATGCCACGTTCAGCTGTCCCCAGAATAACAGATGCAGTTGCGTGTAATTTAAATGTAGGGTGCATAAGATTCTAATACTGTATGCCTGGATATACATCAGTATAGTGAGTGCAATATTGTCAAACCTCTCGACCAGCAAAGGGTTTCAGCCTTCCCCATCCCCCTCCAGATTCCCTACTGTGCCAAATGCTTGGGTGTATCCAACAGCTGAGTGGCAGCCATTCACCAAACCCTGTTTCCAAGGCAATAGCCATCTACTTGCGGACAGAAGCCGCCGCCGCCCCCACCCCACCACCCCTCCAGCCCACCCACTCATTCAGCAGATCCAACGCAGCAATCAGCAGGACCACCAACACTTCATAGTGTTTCCTCACTGGCACATTGGTGTGCAATCTCAGGCCAGTCTAAGCATTGGTCTGTTCAGGAGAGCCCTCACTAAGGTCTAAGGTTTCCTCAAGCATAGGAAAGGAAATGCTACTGCTATTAATAATTACAGAATATTCAGTTAACTGAAATTAACTGTGAAAAACATCCTTGCAGGCCCTGTTATTTTGATATTTATTCGTCCAATAAGTAACAGATCTTCCCAGAGTGTATTTATTGATGTAGTGAATACTACAGCATGCGCCTGATGCTGGGCCATCTGACCGTGCCAGGCTGCATGCCAACCCCTGCACACCCCCCGAGGGCATTCAGCCATGCACTGCCTGAAGTGACAGTGAGGGGCCTGACTTCTACATCACCCTGGTAGCCCTCGTGGGCAAGCCTCCAGAAAACTGGATCTCTCTCTCTCTCTCTCTCTCTCTCTCTCTCTCTCTCTCTCTCTACAATTGGGAGCCTCATAAATCACTAACAAGGACTGAGGTTTTTGCGAACAACAGTGTTCACGGCTAAGTGGTCCGCTGGAAGAGGTTACATGCAAAAACCTGGTTCTCTATGTAGCATGAGCCAGACATCCAAAAAAAGTACTATTATGAGAATCATACTGATAAGTGCAGCTGTGCAATTTTCAACTGGGACTCATTCAAATAAAACAAATTAAAATAATGTTCTTAAAATGTACATCAGCCTGTCCATATCTGATGTCTTTTGATGGAGAAACATCTTTTTCCCCTCCCCTGCCCTTTCCCAAACTTGTATTCAAATGAGCCAATCAGCATCCAGTACCTGTTAATTCATTTCTTTGAAACAGTCCATTTCGTTTTTGTTCTGGGTGTAAAATGTAAAACACTGAAATGTTTTTAAACTAGGTTTAAGCGAAATACAGCAATGCAATACACAAATGAATAAACTATAGAACTGTTCAAATGCGGTTGTCCCATCAGAAGGAGCCTTCTGCATGCACACTTTTCTTTTCACCATCATTTTTTGTTGTTGTCACAAGGCATGGGATCATCTGTGTTTGTTTTCCCACTCTGTTTGCCGTCTGTCTCAAAGGGAGAGGGACATAAGTGCCATCAGAGCAGGCATTTCCTACTATGAGTGTCAACTCGACTCTGTCTAGCCGGCACAGATGCCTGTATTTGTCTCGTCTTTTCCCCCACAGACTGTGTGAGTGAGTGCTGAGTGACAATTTGTTAAAACATGCAGCATATGAGCTACCTTCCCAACAAGGAATTCCCATAAGAACAAACTGGGAAGGGAATATAAGCCTATTTGCATGTGTTTACCGGCTGAGCTCACCCTGGTCTGACAGTGTTGCACGCACACGCGCACACACACACACACGCACGCACACACACACACACACAAATAAATGCCCTCCTTCGGAGTGTTGTCTGGGCTGGGGAAAATTGTAAATGGCAGGGGGGCGGGTGGTGTTGAAAAGAGGGAGATAAAGGTAAGCGGAAGAAAGGCAAAGGAGGAAAGAGGGAGTACAGAGAGGTAGGATTGCTCTTGGCTGACAGCACATATTCCTGCCTTGACGGTCCAAAACAAACACTCAAGTTATTTTTTGTTTTTTTTTCATTAATCGATATCACTCTAAGAAGTCTTCCTCCTCCTGTCTGGATGCTGTGGGTGAACGTTTGGCAGTCTGAGCTCTGCGCCCAGCCATGCCTCAGCCCTTCCATGTGCACAAGCCTAACCCTCCCTCGGACAGGCCCATGGACTATGTGGTGCTTCTCTGTGGGCCACAGACCACAGCACATCAATCACCAGAGAATGAACAGCCCGGCTGGAAATGTCGGGGATTATTTATTTCTCAGAAAAGGAGTCAAACACACTAAAGGGAAGTTCAAATTAAAACGATAGAAAACACATTTCCAGCCAGCGAAATAGTTTCTGAAAATAGTTCCTGACAAATAAGTTTAAAATAGCTATTCACTAGATATGGTTAAGAATAGCTACAGTCTTTAAAAGTACTGCTGTAGGATTCTTACCAGGAATATTTTTAATTGTTATAGACATTATGTCATCTACTCTACCTCTCAATTAAATATGATTTATTTGACAAATTACAAATTCATTAAATTAATTTTAGGTAAATGTGTTGGCTAGGGTTAAAATATACAAAATATATAATGTGCAACACTTAGTGTTATGGTTAGAGGAAAATCCAGTTTTCTCCAGTATGTCTCTCCAACTTTAGTTTCTTGATGGACCTTGAAGAACATGTGCACATACTTTCAGGCCCTCCCCTGGACTGAGACATTAGTTCTGGCGCTGTCCAACGACCAACGGTTCACAGGCAGGCAGCGAGTCTCTGAGCAGAGGATAACATTCCCATTTAATCTGACCACATGAATCCCATCTTCTCAATGTGCTTATGGAGACGGAAACAGAGACACATTCTTCTGCAGAAACATTTAAATCAAACAAGACTTCAGCCCATGAGAACTACTCTCTACTCAGAAAATATCTGTTAGCATTGCGAATAAAAGAAATAATATATGCATGGTTCATGCAGTTCATGCACTTGTGGTGCGAAATCAAAATGAGTTACAGGCAAAACCATGCCACAGCTACACTATACATATTGTATAGCTAATACAGCTAGCAACATATGCAAAAACTTGTGTTTTCTCTTACACACACACATCTGGCTGGTGTGACTCCAGTTCTGACCCTCCACAGATCCTACAAGTGACTTAATAAGAGATTGCAACATTCCCTGGCCCATGGCTATTCACACGGGCAGCAATTAGGTATACTGCCAAGAGACACTTGCAGTCTTCCATCTCCCCTGTCGCTTTGCAGCCAGGGAATAACTTGTCAGAGAGACAAAGAGGCCTGTTCTAACCAATGCCAACAGCTGTGGGAAACTTTCCCGCTTATTTTTCTTCTTCAAACTCAGTCAAATTCGATAGTATGAAATCTCCTGGGAAGACGCATTGTGCTGTGTTGTGATAAAAAGTGAGAAGGTTTATACATCTAATTGTCAACTGACAATCTTGATTTAGAATCTTAAAGAAAGCAAACGTTTTTTACTAATATTAGTAAAATATTTACTTTCTTTTTTATACTGTAATAGTCAAGTTTTCACATTACCAAAATAGCAATTCTGTGGCATATTTAAAATGTGGAAAGAGGATGATAATGAATCTGTTAGAGGACAAGAATATTGCTAGATCTGTTGTCACTGTTAAAGTTTTAAATTGTAAAAGCACATGCCTGACCTCCAAAATTATAGTCTATAATGGTATTTTGCCACAGAATGTCCATGTTTTTCTCTCCTGCTGCCTCCGACTTGGATCCGGAAGCGTTTTCCTTTCTGTGTCAGCCTTTCCACTGAGATTTCAAACCAACAACCATGGATCAGCTTTGGAACAGATGTCTTTTGCACAATTTTGCCGTTTAATTTAGATCAAAGACAACTGAATATCATAAGCTAATTCAAGTCTTATCTAGAAGAACAGCCATCTCAATTCTACAAAGTAGTTCGTTTTCTATTGTTACTTTTCATAAGCATGTTTTTAGACATCTCTGACTATATAACCTGCCAAATAAGCCAGTGCTTATCTGGGAATCTGTTTGGGATTTGTATGTATGTATTTTTATGTATGTGAAATTAATATGGGAGGGCTTGGGTAAAGCAGGGGCTCAAACTATTTTATGTAATCAACGATTCTAAGTTTTACAGTGAAGGATTATCACTCACTGTATTTTCCTAAAGGACTTTTCAATATTGTATATATACTGTACTTAGCAGGTTCCGGGGAAAGACATTAAATTATCTGCCAATAATCGATTTTTGACAATATTTCAGACAAACAAGAAAACACATGGGACATGATCTTATTATGCAGTACATGAGACAGAAAGTGAAGGGAGTTCACAGGCAGTGAGACTAATTTAGTTGTAGTGTACAATTTCAACAGCACTTTCCAGCACTTTCCCCATTCTGACCTTCCTGCTGACAGTATTTTTTCTTTTGGCAGTTTAAGTGGAATGCAGCTCAGAGACAATGAATGGGAACACTGCCAGAAAGCACCATGGGACCTTAAATTGTGTGAATGCGGTGAAACATATTGTAATTCCCATTCTCACATTGATATCATTTTAGGAAACAAACGTTTCCTGTTTTCAGTATCTGATAGAACAGAGCCATCAACACATGCTATGTAGAAATATTGATGAGATGTTACATCAACAAATCTGAGAAAGTCAAATGTTCTGACTGTAATAGAGTCAGCCAAGTGTCATATTGTCACATCACTTTAAACCTTGTCCCTATTTTGGTCAACTTCCTGGACTTCACCTATAAAAGCCTTGCCCAAAGACCTCAACCCTCAGGGTAGACGAGATCATCACTGTAAGTTAGTACTGCAAGAAGAAGGTTCCAAACATTGACTAAATATCAGATTGGCCTCATGCATAATGTAGTGCCAGCTCCGCTACGGTGCCCCCCCACCCACTACCATAGCAGAGGTGGCAGTAGAAAGACTGACAGGGCAGAGAAAGGTCAGGATATGAGATACCTCCACTGTCAGAGCAGGTTTATATTAGCACAGGGTGGTCCAACACAAAAATATGTTGGGGGAATTGGGGGAATGAGAGTACAGACAAGAACACAAACACTAGCCAGCAAAGGCTAGAGTTGTGAGAATTGGCCTCAACAATGTTTCATTGTGGGATGAAAGACAATGAAGCCCACAGAAATGGTGATTCTCGCAGCCTCTTTCTGGGCATTTCACCAGGCTGCCTTGGCGAACGAGTACGACAAAGACTGCTGGTTGCACTCAGCCAATCCGACATTACAGTACATTGTAACGCTGACATTTTAGTGAAGGAGCTGAATTCCCTCTGAAAATCACTCCCATACACAGCAACGACGTCCGGCAGCGATGGGGCTGAACTGGGAGTCTTCCCGGCATTTTTGTGGGCTAAACATGCAGCTTGGCTCTCACTAGAAAGACATACCAGACGTGTGAAGCATTTTGCTCTTTCCTGTCTAAAGGCTTGGTGAGATGGAACTTGCAGAAACAATAGACCACAATAAATAAATACAGACAGCTTCCATATGGCTTATTATGACACCCAAGCATGCTTAAAATAAGATTATGAACATTTAAAGATGACTGTTTTACATGTGAGGATGACACATGATTCCTGAAACTCCCTTAGAGAACACTTAAAGTTGAAGGCACAGACTAAACAAGAGAATCTTATGCTGGCGTCCATTTACATTACCAACCCATACATCATGTGAGAGCCATGACGTAAATAGAGTTTACCTTGAGAAATGCTCATAGAGGTGATGGTTCCCGTCACATCCTTTTGTACTTCCCCCAGGTGTTTCCTGGAGCCTGAAGTCAGCACCATGCCCCTGACGTCAGTACCTGGCTCTCCTCCACTACCCGTCACCCAAAGCCATCAACCCCGGGACCAGGATGTTGACAAAACTCTCAGAATGAGGATGTTTCCTCAACATCCTGGTATTGGGGTTGATGGTAATATTCAATGCAAAATAATATAAGACAAAACAAAAGTCTGAATTGTTTTACAGAAGTATGACATTGTTAGGAGCTGCACAGAAATTGTGTAGAAACTTTTAACAAATGGGGTCAAATATTAGGCAGTGCAATGGGTATGAGACCAGTGTAGAAATTAAACTGTTATATATTATAAATTATAAATAAGTTCACATTTCACACAGCGAGCAACAAAGTAGATTAAACTGATAACATTTTAGGCTATGTGTGTCTGATTTTCCTGATACGTGTCAGCACAGAATTTAAGAAATGTAATGGCGTCATAGTTATAATGCTCTTCTATAATGCTACATATTATATTGGGGACCATTGTCACCTAAAGGTCTATGATGCACAGGATATACTTGTGACTCAGCCCAATAGGCAGGGCATGGTTGGCTATCGCAAGGAAGGAGTCATTGCAACAGTCTCCTTGGGCCTTTGCCCCTTTCCCTTTAATATTTCAACAGGCTGACGCATTTCCTAATGCTTCCCTAGGCCCGGTCCTGGCAATAGCCACAACCAGGAAGTCCGCCCCCACACTCAGTGGAGGGAAATGGAAAGGAGAGAGTGTAAGGAACAGAGAGAGAGGCTAAATTCAAAACAGATGCTCATGTTAGTTACACGTGTGATTCAGCAATTCTCAACTGAGCAATACCAGATTCTAAAGCTAGTGCAGTCAAACCCTGGACACGGAGAAAACCCACTCCCTTTCTGTCTGTACTTACTGTATGCTTTATTGGAATAATAACTTCAGTTTTATTTGTCACTATTTAAAATTCCTAAAGTTAACACAAAGAAGTGTAAGAATGCTTTATTTCTGTACATCGTCATTTACCCAGTTGAACAGCTTCAAAAAATCATGTACAGGAATTGGAAAAAACGGTTCTGGTGGAAAGATTATGGAAATTGGCACACCTTTAAGAGGTGAAGTTCCATGACACAGCAAAAACTCAACATTCTCTAGTCGAGCCATCCAGCTGTTAAGTCCAACCACATCAAACTGAGCTGTTTGGAAGTGTTCCTTAGACTTTACCCATCAAACACACAGTTTAAATAAATCCAGAATTCAGAAACAGTCATGTGGTCCTGTATTGTTCAGTGGGTACAGCAGAATTCAAGCTAGCGCCTCTAAATGTCTGTGGGTTGGCTGGCTAATGACTCATAAACTGTAGAGTCATATGTGGATGCAGAATACAGTTATTGTGCTGAAGGACAGGATATTTCAGATTCTCCTGTCAATAGAGCTCCTCCATAACTTCAACTCTCCTCCATCACAATATACAGCCCAGCTGGCAGAGCTGCAGAACACATTGGGGCGTTATGTGGCCCTGCACAGGAAATTTGGAATTTTCCAATTAGTGTTTTTTCTTACATGAAAAGCGTGATTGCAATAAATTGGATGAGGACAGAGTGCAAGGAACAAGAAAACCTCATGTGGATTCATTTGATGTCACATTCTCCAAAATATTTTTAGGTCATGCACTCTAGCAGGAGATGAAGCAAGCAATTTATAAGAGCTTGAAGCGACTGATTTGATGTGAAATTTAAAAAAAGAAATAGACAGCTCTGAATACAGAGGAATAGAACAAACAGCATTGCTGGCTTAATACCGGCCTTCCCGTAGTAAATCTAAAATCTCTGTACCTTGTGGATAATCCACCAGGGACATTAGTCAGACTATTTATATTAACTCAGAATTATAGTCCATTTGACAAGGCATAACCAGCAGGCCACCATGGAGTCACGTTGCATTTTAGGCTTAGCTCCCTTAGTGTGGGTCAAAAAGGGGTGAAAGTGCACAGAGCATTCAAATACAAAGGCTTCCTGCAGCCTGTCATTAGAAATGCTTTATCGTGGTACTATGCCAAGTATCTCCATTAAGCCAAAGTAGCTCCGTTATTTTACCATGAGACAGCATGGCAAAATAACGCTTCTAGGCCATCCTCTGTGCTCGTGCACTGTACACCCACTGTATTCATGACCCCATGGCTAAACACATGGTTGGACCTTTCCCTAGATGATATTGAATCCCTTTTGATACATATCAAGAGGAAAGTGGATTTGCTGTCCTCCAAAACAGCATAAGTCATCTGATATCTACACTCCACTCAATTAAGATCAGATGGTAGGTTTAGATGTCCAAAATCCAATCTCAAAATGCTGAAATTCAGTTTAGTTTCAATCAACCGTGCTGCAGAGTAAGGATTTGAATTCAGAAACTACATTCAACGTGTTCTTAATGTGCTAT
This sequence comes from Aphredoderus sayanus, assembly GCA_027564795.1. Taxonomy (NCBI): domain Eukaryota; kingdom Metazoa; phylum Chordata; class Actinopteri; order Percopsiformes; family Aphredoderidae; genus Aphredoderus; species Aphredoderus sayanus. The sequence continues at coordinate 4,953,935 of JAODUG010000022.1, read as the reverse complement.
TTCTCATTCAGCCATCTATAGTTTATGTTAGTTTGCCTCCACGCTCACATTAGTCATCATTAGTTTCGATCATTGCGGGTTGTGGGTTGAATTCTAAAGCCAAAATAATAGCACTCATTCGTCCTTTAAGGATACGAATTGCTAGTGTACTGATTCAATATCTGCAATGAGCATGTGCAACATGTTGCAATATCGCTGAAAGAACTGCACTCAAGATTGAGCAGAATAGCAGACATTTGGGCGCGATAATCATCACACTTAGTAAACTGTTCACACACTAGCAAGGCGCACAGCAGGATGGCTGTGGAGCAGGTTGTGTGTCTGATGGCAGATATCCCAGGTCTCTGTCACCTCTCAGGACGCCCTGTATGAGTAGATTAACACGCTGCTCAGATCGCAGGAACCTGCTCTGCATAGCCCTTTGTGGGTCCAGTGTGTGAAGTGTATTGCTATTCATCAAAAGGAACTGAGAGTGTCGCGCCAGGACTCATGCAGCGAGTCCCCGTCCTACACAAAAGGCTGGGGGGATGACATCATCGTTGTGTCTCAGACCATTTCGCCAGTCCCCACTGGCTGAATTAACAATCAACTTCACGGTTATAGAAGGTTTTCAATGACCTAATACGGCCATGGAAATTGGCATTTAGTGCAGTGCTTTGAATGTATCAATGCACATGGTAGGCTACTACTGTAGTCCTTTGACTTGATTATTTTTCAATTCAAATGTTCAGAAATATGTAGATATTTTGTAGGTTTGTACATATCAAAAGCAGGGACTGCTAAGTTTTTCTTACTGTCTGTCTACTTTTCAAGAACAAATCCTCAACTTTGAAAGGTCTTGATAAGCTCTAAGGCTTGAGAACATTTTGTCTCATTTTGAAAATAGGTAATAGTTTCTGCTTTATATTTTAACCAAAAATTACAAGCACACATTTCTTTATTTAATACTACACCATCAGATTTTAATTAACTCTCATGCTTGTAAGTATGTTTACTGCACGGAAGGATAAAATTAATTTTTTACCAATATTCTCTCTAAATTACAGCATTTAGTTTATCCACAGATTGGTGTTAAATCTCCAACCTGCAAGCCCCACCAACATGTGACACCAAATGGATGTTTATCTTCCAGGTGTGTGACACCTTTATGCTTGGGGATTGAGCAGGGGAATGTGGGCTAATCCATGATTTAGATACCCTGCCACAAAACTGCACATGGCTGATTTAATCTGAATCACTTTCATTACCTGGAACTGTCAGCACACTGAAAACATTAACATGATGGGAGAAATAGCTGCACTACTGCCTACTGAGCTCTCACTGAATGAGAATTCACATGCAAGAAAATAGAAACCAAAACTCAGATGTTACAATATTTTACAGATGTTTATGTAATCACCCTCAGTCTAATACAATGGCTAGAACAAGAATGCAAACAATTATGAATTCATCAATCATGTATGAATTGTTAGAACACATTGATAATAGCCATGGTCCCATCATATAATTAGAATGTTTCCAGTTGTGTGAATGGACTAAAGGGCTGGACCAGTAGACTTTCCCTTATATCCAGCCATAAAAATATTTCGTACATATAATAAGCCATATAACAGTCATATAACTACATATAATCTACAGTAAAATACAAAAGGCTATGATACAACAAATGTATTTATAGTCTTTCTGTTTAGGTTTTTTCTTAGTAGACCTTTCTGATCAAACACAGTCAAGACTGCCAATCAAGTACAATACCAGAGGAAAGGGAATGTACAGCTACAACATCAAAAATTTCATTGGAATGATATGAGGCCTTTAATGTCAGAGACCCCACAATTGCATTAATCGTGTGTTCCCCACTCTTGCTTGCACTTTATTGGGGAGGACTGATACAGATTGAAGACATAAGGAGGTCAGCATGAAATAGAGCATAAGCAACAGAGGCACGCTACATAAATCCCTTCCAGCTCCATGCAGCTGGAGGTAGCAACCTTCCGGGAGAGGAACAAATACCCAAACCCTGAAAAACAAACACAAAACCTCAACACAAGCTCAGCTGTACTATCTGTCACAAACAGGAATCCAGATGAACATCATGGTTGCAGTTCATCACAGCATACTGCATAAATGCCTTGGGAAGGCCTTAATGCTGTTGGCAGTATTTGTTTAATGTGTACTGTGTAACATTTTAAAGAGTGTCAGAAACTGAATCAGACCTCATGCCAAAACCAAGGTGGCCAACTGGCAGGGTCTTATTCTGCTGTGTTAAGATAACACAATACAATACAGTATTTGACAGCTTTAGTTGGCATTAAAATGCAGTAAATGCTTATATACACAACACTGCAAAGCACAGTACATAGACTGTATATGATACATTATCCAGAAGGCTGTGTTTTCTCTCACAGACCGATATGTCGCACCACATGCCATGCATTCCCTAATGGCAGGCATCTTATGGAATTTGACATGCTCCCCTTTTCATGCGACACTGGGTCACACATCCGTCCAGTCATTCTCTCACAGACACGCGGCCAATAAACGGCCATGGATTCCCCGTCTGTCCTGGCTGCTCTCTGCCAGGGAAAGCTCCCCACGAATCAATGACAAGCCTATCAGAAAGAAGCTTGACATTACCGCCCTGCCCCCAGCTGTTCGCATGGCCTGACATGAAGGATCCTTAGGGCTCTCTGCCCTGAGCCATTCAGACTCACTGAAAAGACTCTGTTTCCCAGCGGAAGCAGGGTCCTATTTGGACAATAGTGATATTCTGCCAAAGAAGTTAGTACACAAGGACAGAAGATCAGGGACAGTCGAAGTCCCCTGAATAGCAGAGGGGTGGGTGAATGGACTATCTTCCCGGGCTTTGTACAAAAGGCATTAATAGATGTTTAGCTCATCTTATAGTATCCTAAAGGGTGTTATAAAACCTTGGGATGGGGGGAAATAATGGTCAGATTATGGCCAACAAAGTAGTTTGGACACACTTCAGCTGTAGTTACTATCCTCAAGTTACTATCCTCATAAATTAAAATAACAGCTCATGTTTCTATCACATGAGCCTGTGCAAGGCCTTTGACAGCGTCTAACAAGTGAGACCTCAAATTAGCCTGTTGGTGAGGAGGAGAGAGCTGAAGCGTAGCATACTGCCAATGTTGTGCTGTAACAAACACAAACACATGCGTTCCTGTGGCCGTGTAATCATTACCAAGCGCTTTCTCAAAACAGATGTGGAGAGCGTCATGGTTGCAATATTGCATCTGTCTCCCTGTGTCCAAGTAGCCATAGAGACTAAACACAGAATACACACCAGTGAGAATAGCTGGGAGCAGAGGCTGAACTACCGTAGCCCGGCTCTGAAATGGTCAGTTCATTCAATGTGTTATTTGTCTGGTCTATACATAAATGGAAACCTGAAGGCTCTGCTTTGGAAGGATGGCTGCAATAAAATCATCCTTTTTCTTTGAGTTCATAGCTTTTGCTTGAGGCTTTGTGAGCTTAAAACAAGCAATGAAACATGCAAAGAAAAACCACGTGAAGAGGAATCATGCAGAATTGACTTCCTGCATGATTTTAAACATGTGGAATGTGGTGTCATTCAAATATCAAATGTGGAAAGGTTTGATATTCCTCTTCCTTCAGGTCCACCTCTTGTGTTTGTCTGTAACACACGCATGCACATGCACACCGCTCCACTAAGGAGCCATTTGAATGTTTTCTTAAGAGTTGGAGGCTTCAGAAGGTAGAAGCATTGTGTCTGCTCTTGAAACCAGCCTTTCAAAAATGGCAATGTTTTAAAACCCAGAGAGCGCCTACCCCTACTTGCACTCGTCTCTCCTCACCCTACAGCATGCATATACCCAGGGCCAACAGCCACATGCTCAGCTGTGTTGCAAACATAAACAGTAAGCTGGGAGAGAGATGCTCTGTAGAGCTAAAAATTGCATTGGATGAGTCAGGAGTGTACCTTTAAATGACTGACATACACTAAAGGCATGTTACCTACAGCCTTGTATGAAACATAAAAACAGCTCCCCCGAATAAAGTCTTCTTGCCGGTGAGATAATGTAGCTCTCTGCATACATATTACATATAAGGAGATGCATTTGCATTCCACAGTTGGAAGATAAGAGATGGTTATGAACAGTCAGCATGACACACATTGAGAAACCCCTGTAATGACAAAGGTGGTTCACAGCCATCTTATCTATGAACAGTCCGAATGAGATTAATGAATAGACCACAGTGGACCATGGCGGTGGATCACACCCAGCTTATCTAGCCAGCATACAAACATGGTCATAATATTCTTTCCTGAGACTTTCTCTTGTGCATATGGCAGTCATTAAGGTGCTGCTGCCAAGTCTGGAAGTCTTTGATTTGGAGCAGAGATCCAATCTCTGAGAAAGCTGTGGACGTACACACGCACACATGTAAGCGGAACCAAGCTAAGCGGGGCTTAGCAGTCCGGCAGGTCTCTGGGACGCCCCACACCGCCTGAAAGACTCCTAGGATCCTCAGAAGCAGGGGTGGGATGGGGGTGGGGACTGGAGGCGTAGGGGAGGATGGGGGAACGAAAGCCAGGTCTGGGGAAGTAGATGTGGGTGCAGACTGAGGAATTCCTGTGTTATTTATCTAACCTTTGGTGCTATGTGTGTGCAGCAGTCAGACCACGAGTTCACTTGATTGAATGGTTAGTGACATTGTTTGAAGTGAGTATGTCGGTATCATGAGAGCAGTTCATTAAAAAGGGAAGTAAACTTGTGGTTGTGAGGGGTTCCTGTCATAAAGCATTAGAGTAAATAGCCAATGACCTTTTACTGGATTATGACTATGAGATCTTACAGGTAGAAACTCAACCCATTTCAGATGAACACACTCCATGCCTGTTCATTGATTTTTAGAAATCACTGCGACTATATCAAATTATCATTTGACAAAAGCTAATTATCAAATGTCCTGCAAAATAATGGCATAGTCAAGCTTCGCCTATATGTTTTGATTTGAACTCATCTGGCTCTTCAAGAATGCAGGGTGTCTGTACAGTAGCCTATAGTATGTGTACCATTATGCGCACGCAGTTTGCTGAATTTTTTGGGGAAGCTTGCGTAGTCTAGTAAGGCACCATAGTCATAATCCATGTGACACCTATATGCTCATCCTACGGCACAAGTTGAGAATGCTGATAAAATGTTGCATGTGTGCAAACCGGACTGGTCTAACGTTATTGATATTATTAAAATTAGTATTAGTGGCATACATTGTCCTAGTGATATTCTCCCAATGCAAATAGGCTTCGAGGAGCAAAACGCAGTCATACAGTTGCATTTTAAAAGCCCTGAGCAACAAATACAACACCAGCGTAAATAAAAACCTAAATGCGATTCTGTTCCAGTTGCATCGTGATGTGTCGGCTATTGTGCAACAGTTCAACAAGCAAATAACACGAAAATTGTCTTACCTAAAGCGGGGTGAATCTTTAATACATTCTTCAAAATCCACCGTCATCTTGGGCTAGATTGAGTTTGTAGACTTAAAATACAGATTTCATTTCCTATGGTTAAAAACAAATCAGCGTCATGTATCCGATACTGCAGTCCACTCTCTGCTCCCCGGACTGTTCTCACTCAATTGTACTAATGTAAGATGGTTAAGGAACCTCAGTACTGACTACTACAGTATGAGTGCACTAGGAGCGGACTAGGAGCGAGACCGCTGCATCAGAATGAGAAGGCTGCTGACGTCACGGCCATCTAATTTGAATGAAAAGTCTTCAGCTACAACTGCATGGTTACCTAAGCAATATAGCTTATAACATGGAATATCAGATAAATAAAATCCTGCCTAGATAGTCGTTAGATGGTTTGCAGATATATCTATAGTATAGTTTTGTATATCTCCAAGAATAAGTCTTCTTTCATTTTTATTTCTTTTTCAAGATAAAGTTTATCTTGATCTTCTGTTCCATCTATTCTCTATTTTTAATGCGTTTTCCTGTTGGGATTTATAAAGAAATATGTAATGTCATAATGTTGTTTTAGCTCATATTGACACAATGTACAAGCTAAAGTTGAAAATTTAACAAAATGAGAGATGAAAATAACTGAAATAATCTGAAAGCTCAATATCATATGAGGCAACCTGCTACTGCAGTATTGCTCAGCCTCTCTTACTTACGCTAACATCTGCAGAATAACATGTGGCACATATGGCCCCATGTTCATGAGAGTATATGATTCATTAAGTAGTCATGCTTTTTCTTGAGTATGGATCAGAGTTTCCCTGCCTACAAAAGAGACAATGTAGTTTGTCTAAAAAGCTTGTAACATAGCTGTTGCCTTGCTCAATGTAGATATTAAATATCAAGAGAATGCTTTCCACCATAATGTCTAAAATAGAAAATATTATAAATGCACAGGAAGTGAAAAGCCTCCATGGGCTCTTGCTGTTGGGTTTTATAGAGCACCATTGTTCTGGCTTATCCCTTTGGTTTAAAAGGCTGTGGCCCTAGCTGCCCAATGGAGATGATCTCATCCTCTTGTAGCCTAGACCATCACTCATTAGCAGAGGAAGATGACCTAGCATGTTGTGCACAGATGTGCATGCAGTTTGTTTGTGTTCCACAGTACCTAGAATCTATAAATTCTAGTTACCAGTGAAAATCACTACCTGCACAGCTTGCCAGGCAAAGTTATAAAAACAGGAGTTACTTAAAGCATAGAAGAAACATGCAGTTAATTGCCGGCAAAAGGCATTGCTGTTGAGGTTTAGGTAATTGACGCCTATGACATCCTACAATCCCATTGGTCTCCCGTCTGTTACATAAATGTCCTCTCCTTCAGCAGCTAAACTTAGACCCAAATAAATTTCTCTTAGGTCTCATCCACGGTCTTATTTTTTTCTGTTCTGCTGTCTTTCTTACAGTAGACTACATCTCTCTCTCTCTCTCATCATCCCTGACATTAAAGCAATGTTTCTTTGTGAAGCTGATGAGTCAGCAGTTGGCTGATATAAAAGTGTATAGACTACTGGTAGAACTTGAGAATGGGAACATGAAAAAAATATATCAGACTCCTCAAATGTTTCTTTCAATGGAGATATATTGTGTGACACTGCCAAATAAGATTACTCCCCCTATACATTTTTGTATCCATACCATCAACCTAAACCAACAGGCTTAATCCTAGACAATAATCCTCCATCTTGAACTTCTGGGAAGGTTTTGTTTCAACCTTTTATTGACCTCCGATTAAATTAAGTGCATGTCTGACAGCAGTAACGTCTGTGTTAATGACATACAGTATTTTACCCCTGCATTTCTGATAACTGCTTGCTTGCATAAGCAGAGGCTTGAAAAAGATATCACGTTTCGTTGTCAAACGTGCCCCCTATAGGCAGACGTATGCACTGCCGCAGAATGGAGTCACATGGTGATACCACAGTACGTGTGGGTCTAAAGACAGTGACCTACTTTTTAGTCCCCGACTATCCATTGTGGTCTGCGGCAGAGCTGGGCACAACATTTGTGCATTGTATAACACAGGCATGTGCTCAAATGTACCATTTATTTCAGGTCTCACGCATAATCTAAATGGAAAATAATTGTGCGTTCAATATGTACTGTAGGTCTATTAATATAAAATAATGACAAAACATCAGTTAAAACATAATGAACACCACAAACAGCTAAAACATACTGCAAGAATAATATGAAGAAGAAAAAACATTGCTGCATTGTCCTGTGGATTAAACCACTGTTCAATGCTCATAATAATATAGGCAATTTGCAGTCCTGCTAACATGAGTGATAACTTGTTCAGCAGCCTTGCCATTTCCCATTACCTTGTAAATGTTGCAGCCAGACTGTTTTGCTCACTCTTAGACTATGCAATTCTCCAGAGTATGAGCATTCGTTAATCTGTACTGTATGCTAGTGCTTGTATATTCCTGTTTTGACATTAACTGTAGGACCTATTTAATTGGTTTGTCATAGGCAGTAGTATATTTTATAACCAATGGGACCTATTCAATTTAGAGAAATCCCAGATAAAATGTTAAAGAAATAGTTGATGATTTTACATTAAGGTACCTTTCATAAATGCAAAAAAATATTTTAAGACAGTTTTAGTGTTTGGAGGGGGTTGTAAATCTACAATGGAAACAAATGTTCTTTGTGAAGCAATTGGCAAGCATGTGTCTATTATCAAATATTCAGAGGCCTAAAAATAAACAACCATTAAATCAAAGACTTTAACACATTTAATTTCTCTAAGCAAACCTGAGTGGAAGAGGTCACTGAAGGTACAAATATAGGCTACTATTGTCTTTTTGACTTGAAGGTCTTTCTTGTAGATTTCTCTCCTGAATTTTCAACCTGGATTTTATTAAAACTTGTAAAAAATGTAGACAATAATCACACCATAACAATTAGTGAACTAAAGCCTCTTAAAATAACAATTTAATTCTTAATTTTTGAAAATAGTTTATTTCCTAGTTTAGCACTAGCAAGGCTTATTTTTAGTAATAATATTTAATCCGGGTGAGTATGTTTGCTTCAAACTGGTTAAGTTGGGTTTTGAATAAGTGCTGAGCGATGTCTTGTTTAAAAATGAAAATTAAACAATTAACTGAAGAAAGGGAATATCAATAATGCATGGCTCTCCACTCCTCGAGACAGTGGATGAGTGCAAGCGGATTTCTAAAGGAAACAAGAAATCCTAAGTGCTTTAATGTGTCAACTCTGTTTGAGCAATTGGTATGACATTATCTCTGACATGGTGTTCAGGTCATTTAAACTTTGTCAATGTCAAAGGTACAACTAATCAAGGAAAAACTGTATTCTAATAACAATAACAATGTTGAAAACTCAAAAAGGTGTGTACATCAGAAATTATTTATCAAATTGACAATAACCTCAATGTCATAACTTGTAATTACACTGTAAAGGCTTAACTTTACTTTTGTTAAAAAGGTACACTACTTTGAGTCTGGAATTACCCCTATGGCTAAATACATTGCTCAATAAACACAGAGGCAGGTGTTGCTAGGCAATGGCTCAGTGCTGAGAGAGAGAAGATGAAAGAATCATGCAGAAGAGCATAGGCTCTGATTCTTTCTGAAATAAGCCTCTTGATGTGCTTTCGATTGTGCATAGCGTTCAGACTATTCTGACAGCATTTGCCCATAGTGCCCTGCTAAATTAGGAAGTTATTATTTATGCCCGTTATTTACTGTTATTTATATTATGAAAATGCTTTATATCTGTCGCAAGCAAGCTGACAAGACCAGTAATTTTTACAAAGACATTTGATACAGTACATTAGCAATGGATATTAGAAAATTAAGTCGATGTGCATTTTACTTGTAGGATTCATCAGGTGAACTATATTGATGACTAACATCTATCAATAATCAGCCATTTATGCATGTTACTACTGTATAGCACCACCTAGTGTAAAAAGTGGCTTTGTACTGGCAAAGTTGACAAAGACAGTAAATCAAACAGAAATCAATAGCTGAGACAAGCTATATATAATTTGAAATACATGTATGTTTAATTAACATTTGGGCCAACAAAATGTAGGCCCAAGAGCACCCAGTGGAAAACATGGCATAATGAGGCAGATTTGACCTTGCACACCACCTGCACAATAGAGATGTTTTGTGAAATTCACAACATGTGGCATCAAATGTCCACTATCTCTTTCTTTCCATTCTGCTCTCGTTTTTCAGCCATGACATTCTACTAGAGACCCCGATGTAGGGGGATGGAAATGTCACACATTATCTTCCACTGACAAGCTTCCTGTAGGCGTGTTCCTAAATAGCATCCACCTACAGTACTAGCACATTGCATGGTATGCACAACATTCAGAATGTGCCAACCATTGATGAGAATCAGTGTAGACTGCTTAGAGATACGTTGTATTTTATTATTTGCACCTGGAGGAGCAAAGGAGCTTTACAGCAGCTGTGTGAGTACTTTTTGAAAACTTCCACATTACTCGTCAAATGTATCCTAAAGCAATCGTGTTTAAAAATGTTTTGAAAGTGAAAAGGAGAAATAGTAAATAATATACATGGTAGTAATAGCAGAGTAAATGTAATAATTTACTGTGTTTTTCAACATAGAAGAGAAAATACTACAGTACAACAGACTAAATGAAAACAGGTAAAATGTTGGAAAAGAAAGAAATACAACTAAAAATGTTAAAAGCAACAACTGTTCTATTCCTATATTTGTCTATAGCAGTTCCACCAAATTTCAAGCTTCACCACTTCATACACCCAAGACACCAAGCCTAAGCTCTAAGCTCATCTGAAACTATGAACGTGTCTCACAGAAACAACTGCAGTGTGACACTGTACTCCATTAGTGGAGATTACAACCAGCTCTTCCCGGCGGTCTACATAACCGCTTTGGTTCTGGGGCTACCGGGTAACCTTGTCGCCCTGTATGTCTTCATCTCCAAGGCCACCCCACGCACCTCCTCCAATGTGTACATCATCAACCTGGCTCTGGCAGACACTGCCATTCTCTGCACCCTGCCCTTCCGCATCCACTACCACATGAACCGGAGCCAGTGGATATTCGGAGATATGGCTTGCCTCATCACAGGCTCTCTGTTCTACGCCAACATCTACATCAGCATCTGCTTCATGACCTGCATCTGCATTGACCGCTACATAGCCACGGTGCACCCACACAGCTATCTGAGAGTGCGCAACTCCTGCTGTTCCATTACGGTCAGCGCAGTGATCTGGGGCCTCTACCTTGTAGCCACTGTGGTCTTCATCCTCAAGGGGCCGCTGAAAACCAAAAGCTCCGCTCAGCACTGCTTCGAGAACCTGACGGAGGACGAGTGGGACAAGCGCATGGCTCCGTACAGCGCCATTTCCCTGATCTTTGGCTCCGTGCTCACCTCTGGGATCGTCCTGGTGTGCTACCCGCTGGCGGCGAGACGCATCGCCCAAATAGGCAGCAAGACGGCCGCCAGGGCGGTGAGGATCATCACCAGCATCCTGGCCATCACCCTGGTCTGCTTCGTGCCGTACCACGTCTTACACCTCCTCCACCTGCTGCACCACTTAAACGTCATCCAGCTGTGCGCCCATGTCCGGGCCATCTGCCACGGCAGGCGGGTCACAATAGCCCTGGTCACCCTCAACACATGCCTTGACCCGCTAATTTACTACGCCACCTCAAGTCACTGCAAATGGAAGGAGTTTGTGTTCAAGAAGAGACGCTTTAGGAGGACGAAAGGCATTTATACTATTAATATTACTTAAGTGGATTGCATGAAAACATAAAAGGTTCGTGAGTGACTTATTGTAATGCATGCTGTGCAGCGCAATGGATGAATTGCATATATCTGCATCAAAGATCACATTTAAGCAGAAAAGTACAAAAAAGCAATGTTTTTCTATGAAAACATTTATTCAAAATCAATTCTAAACAGATTTAAAGAAACGTCGAGCCTACTCCAGGAATCTAATTTCTTATTTTTGGCAGACTGTACAGTAATCCGTGATGTTTTTCAAAAACAATGGGAATCTAACATTAGACAGATTGTTAATAATAACAAATGTGTGTGTGTGTGTGTGCCCGCGCGTGCGTTTAAATATGTGTGCGTGTGTGTGTGTGTGTGTGTGTGTCCACCAGATGGCAACAGTGTACA
>JAODUG010000022.1:4896407-4930412 GCA_027564795.1 Aphredoderus sayanus | reverse complement strand
TTTAGCGCCTTCTATCTGCCACAAAGAGCTAGTGATTTGGGTCATTCTGACCCGGAGTACATTACGAGGGTTAAACCAGAGTGGACCGCCCTGATAGCTACAGGTGAGGTATAATGTACCTGCGCTGGTGAGGGTGTTATCTCCTTGTCCTGCATCAGGACATCACACAGTGGCTGCTGTAGCCTTTGGTAGACGTAGGCAAATCTCACCACCTCTTTGCTGTTGGTGGCGGCGAATGAGAGGAAGGCCTCGTTCCCAGAAGAGAAGGTTTCATCCTCGTCCGTCATAAGCAGCACACAGTATCTGGAGAGAGTGCATGTGCATTAATACACATGTGGATGTCTGTATGCAGTATATTATAGTGGTGTAGAACCTACAGTAGATTAAGGGAAATGCATAAATATCTGGTGCCAGCATTTTTGCATTTTATCAATTTAATCGACAAAACAAATGTTGGCTATAAAGGACATACAATTCTACATGTCTTACTTCCTGCGTCGATGGAACTGTTTAACTGGACAGAGCTCGTCAAACAGTTTCTGATTGACGAGTCGTGGAACGAGAAGGAATTTGTTGTTTGACATGAAGTCATCAATAATCTGCTTTTTCATTCCTTTGGCCTGTGAAGAATAATTGCGTCCTCAAATAAACAAAAAATCAATTTGGTAGAGTGGGTGGATGGAATGACATTTATATCGTAACCTTTAAGAATAAGGGAAGATTACTGCATTTTATTATTCAACGGAACTCCATTTTTGTCCTTCCGTCATGCCAGAAAGTACCTGTATAATGTCAGCTGGCTTGTCTATGTTTTCTTTAAAGACCAGCATGGTGGGTGCATATGTATTAATGTTGAACTGTTTCAGAAGATTAGCAGTCTCTGAAAGGCCCTGGTCCACATAGCCAAATTGTAAGTAGTCCTTATAGGCAAATGCCGTCAGCTGTGGAAAAAGAAGCAGAGAGAGAAATAAGTACATGTGTACAGTAGGAAATGCAATGTTGATGTTAACTAAGGCACATTACGTAGGAAGTACTGTACTTAACCTTATACAGAAGTGGAACAATAGGCACTTGGTCAAACAGCAGCACGTGTGGTTTGTTGAGCTCATGCCAGCTATTCAGAAACTGCTGGTCATTTCTGTCTGTGACCTAAATACATTTTAAATACAAATATTGTATTAGGAAAAATAGAAATTCATTCATATGCATCTTAACTATGTACTCACAATATAGTGTAATATGCTGTATATCTATTAAGATGGACTACATCTGAAACACAATTATTTGCATCTCTACAGCATATATATAATTATATACTAGATGAGGTTAAAATAGTTTTAACGTTACTATTAATAAAAATATATATAAAAACAGTGACCACCATTTGTTTACCTTCTCAACAAGTCTTTGTGGAAGAAGATCCTCCACAAACTGCCTCAGGTGTTCTTTTGCCACAGCATAATGGAAAAACGTCACTTTACCATTGATGACCCCAAGTATTGACGGGGTACGATGGGCACCAAGGTGGTTGGCTAGCCGTCTCTCATAGCCGACATCCACCACGCCAATCCCCACACCTGTAGAGACGGGATCCACAGTCACAAAGTCAACAGTCACAATCAGTACACAGTAACAGAGACCGAGCTTGTGGATTGCTTCATTATGAACCTAGTGTCTCCATCTCCTGCACCACCTCCTTCCAGACTGGCTCGATGTGGATACAGCTGAAGCACCAATCGGATGTGATCTTGATCAGGTATGGCCTCTTAAAGCTGTCTGGCACCACGTCATTGACATACTGGTTTAAGTGCAGAGTGTACTTGCTGTCAGTGAAGTCCCTGTTGTTTTTGTTATTGAAAGGAAAGTTGAAGAAGGACTCGTCAAAGTAAAAGTTGTCATGGCGATGACTGTACTGGCCGTATGGCTGGGTGTCGTCAGTCTGTCCGTATCGGTCATAATTGGCACGTTTCTCCTCATTGGATAATATCTACAGGTTGGGTAGAACACATTTAAATAAATGAACATAATACATTATATTGGCTCATTGTCAGGAATACCTGCACAGAACACGTAACACTGATGAGGTCTGCTCATTAGTTCTTAATCACAATACACACTACAGTATAATAGTGTGAAAAACTAACCTCATATGACTTTGTGATCTTGATGAACATGTCCTCAGCTTCTGGGTTTTTGTTTTTATCTGGATGCCTCAAGAAGATCAGGAAGAGCCTCAATTAACTAACTTCTAAATGTTGTGTAATAACCTCCCTTGGAGATATTCCAATTTTCCAATCAACAGGACCATATCATGTACGTTCTTGTACTTACCATTCTTTAGCAAGGCGCTTGTAGACCTTCTTAATTTCAGCATGGCTTGCACTCCTAGTTACTCCCAATATTTTATATGGGTCTACCTCTGGAGCAGAATGCAATGATCCTATTAAGAGCACCAAGATGACAGCAGCAGCAGCAAATGGCAGAGACATCCTTTATCTTCTCCTATTGAAGAAAATAAAACATAATAAGGCACTTTTTTATTATAACTAGTCAATATTGACAAAATACATTTTCTTGTTCTTCAAGTCAACCTCATCCTGTGCACCATCACAATGTAATATGAAATAATACATTTCCACCTACAAAAGGTAAATATATTTTGGAATGGCACGATATAAAAGTGTTTTTTCTGTTATCTTGTTCAGCAACAACCACATAACTGCCATGGTTTCACCAAGAAGCCTGACATTTTATTCTCATCAAGCGCCAAAGTAGTATTTCCATTAGCTTGCTATCTAGCTAGCATGATAAGGCCACTGACAATATAACATCTGTAATCCGTCACCTTATACAGGTAGATTCAACCAGCAATGTTCCACATCATGCAGCTAGATGTCCCTAGAAATGTTGTCTGTCACGTATATCTGGAAAGATAGCAGGTTGGGTGTGTTGCTCAGCATCTCCCAGCTATAGCCGGACAGCAACCTACTGTAGTGGGAGGCAACCAATGACGAAAGGAACTCTGGGTGTTTGAGTATATTTCGTGACGCCTATGGGTGCGCTTGGTTTATCTTTTGATGAATTAAACCTGTAGTGCGCGTACACTGTTTTCTAGTTACCTCCCTCATATGTGAACAGCGACACGTTTAGCAATCGTCTCATGGATAGTTTCACCAGCCAATCAAACACAGCCAATCAAACACAAGCAATTGATGTAAACAAGGAAGTAAAAGAAGCAACCGAAGAGAAACCATTTGTAAACGAAAGTGTCCATATTATTGATATAAATAAGGAGAAGTAGACATTTTATTTGCCGTTCACCGTTTGCAGTTGTTTAAGCCGTAAGAGTTACTATATTGTCCCTGTTTTGATGCTCTTTCTGACAAAGGTGTGGATTTATTTTCTCATCTGTTTCAATGGAGGACAGGCACAAGAGCATTCTCCAACGCAACCGAATTAATATTGTGACAGGCTTGAACCCATCAGATCTATATGATGGACTTGTTGACAAAGGAGTTTTTACTCAAGACATGATTGATGAGATAAAGGTGAGTTGTGCCTCCTTGTCACTTGTTTGGTAGAGTTGTGCCACCTATAATAATATTGTGATGTGGCTACAACCATCATTGATCTCTTATGACATTGAGTTACATTGTAATCCATCATTCCATTTGTAATTAACTAGAAATGTGTTTTTGTGTCCTTTCTTGTAGAATGCTGGAACCAGGCGAGACCAGGCCAGACAATTAGTCAAGGACTTGGAGAAACGTGGGAGTCAGGCATTCCCAATTTTCCTTGAATGCTTACGTGAAGCAGGTCAGCAAAGTTTGGCAGAGCTCCTACAGAACGGGCAGGCACCATCTCAGCCTCAGCCTTTTCCACCTAATTCTACTGTCCACCCGGTAGTGCAGCCTCTTCCAGTGTGTGAGTTAACACTTGTGGTATAGTCAGTGTACTGTCTGACAATATCCTTTTGTATGGAAGACGTTTCCATACACCAGGTTATTACAATGTATTACTTCCTCTTTTTTAACAGTCACTGGGTTGGATGTTGACAAGCATGAGCGTCCAGGAGGTCTTGCTCCTGTTTATCCAATACAGAAACCAGATACCATCCCCAGTCCATGTAAGATATGGCAGACATTAATTCATTACATTTCTGAACATAATAATATGATCATTATTTGTGTTTTGTGTTTTTATTGCAGCACCTGAGAGTGAGTCCATAAGGCCACCAGCAAGACCAAGAAGCAATAGTATTCAGGTAAAGACATATACTGTACAGTTATGAGTTACTGTACTTTGTAGTGTAATGTATAACCTTTCCAAAATGTGACTTAATTTATCTTTCTCTGTTTGGTGACTTTAGAACTATAAAATGGATGCTAACCCGTGCGGATACTGCCTTATCATAAACAACGTGGAATTTGAACGCAAGAGTGAGCTTAGCAATCGTACAGGTTCAAACATTGACTGTGTTAAGTTGGAGAAAAGATTCAAGGCGTTCAACTTTATTGTCCAAGTAAAGACAAATCTGAAATATACAGTAAGAATATGGTCCCCTCTTCCAAATCTTTTTGTTGAGTAGTAACATTTTAACAAGGGTATTAACATAACCTTCACATTTCAGCAAATAAGACATGAGCTCTTGGCTTTATCCAAGAAGGATCATTCTCAGTATGATTGCTGCGTGGTAATAATTCTGTCCCATGGGGCTGAGGTAAGACATATTGAATACAAGTTCATCTTTAAAATAATTCCTAAAATAATAATAAAAAGAGACTTGTAAGATATTATTATTTATAGAGTTTACCCAGAAATGTGTTTTCTCTTTTCTGTGATACTCTCGTCCAATGTTGAAAAAGCAGATAATTATTATACAAGTAACTGCCACAGGTACTCAAATTACAGGTTCAAAATTCTGTAATGTGCATGTCTGCAGTGTTGTCATGTAGTAGCCTGGCTTGATCCATGAAAGATCAAATAGTGCTTTATTCCATAATTGTAATGCATTGTTATATTGATACTTGAAGGTGAGCCACAACAGATTTCCTGGTGCAGTACATGGTGTGGACGGACCTGCTGTTCCAGTCCAGCTCATTACAAACTACCTCAATGGCCAGAATTGTTCCTCTTTACAGGGAAAACCTAAACTTTTCTTTATCCAGGCCTGTGGAGGAGGTAACAAGCCTTTATATCACATACAACGAAACACAATTTAATAATAAATAATTGGGCAGGTTAGGTTAGTAGTTACAAAAAGAGGTTTTCAGGTGAAGTGTAGCTTCATATGTTGTTTATGCCGTTTAGGTGAAAAAGATATAGGCTTTGATATGACCCCGGATGAGGCAAGGCCATCCATTGGTGGAGAAGATGACGAGACTGATGCCCTCCCCACATCATCCAGTAGTGACTCACTGAGCATGTCTGATGAAACGGATGCCAGGGCCTCATTACCTACCCCTAGCGACATTTTGGTGTCTTACTCCACCTTTCCTGGTATGTGTACAAGCGTGTTTGTTTATTTAAACTACATAGCATAACTACATGTGTGTGTGCCACATTCTCAACCTTATTATTGCTATATTATATAAACTATCTGCAGGCTATGTGTCGTGGAGAGATCCGAATATGGGTTCTTGGTATGTGGAGACATTGGATCGTGTTCTTCAGGAAAGTGCTGAGACAAATGATCTGGTCACAATTTTGATGGTGGTGAGTATCTCTCACTCTAATAGCATAGCAGGTGGTAAGGCTTATAAAATGTACTGTTAATTAACTTTAATGTTTTTATTTTTATTTTTATTTTAAGGTGGGGTCTTGAAAAATAAATGCTTGTATTTACGGGTTTATACAGTATGCATATACATTTATAAAAATTATTTTGATTTAAGTTTTGTTAAAAAGTTTGAAAACTCACATTAGTTGTCAAATTAACCGTGCGATTATTTTCAGGTAAACAACGAAATATCCCAAAATTCTGCCAAGGGCCTCTACAAACAGATGCCTGGTTCCTTTAACTTTCTACGCAAACTTCTCTATTTCTCAACCACACCACATATTTCTGTTTAATCGCATGAATTTCCCTTTTAGGAAATGTGTTTTATAATATTTTCTATACGGGAACTTTTTAAATGATTTTTAAAGTTACATACTCTATAATGCAAAGTACATATTCCACTTTCTATTGAATAGAGACATTTACAATATCATGTCTCTTTGAACATCTGTATATCAATTAAAAATCTATATCATTGTGATGTATCTATTGTGATGTATCTGTCATAAATGTATCTATTTCAATGTACTGTAGGTTGTGGTTAAGAATAATTCAACAAAGTATGTGGCACAAAGGAGGGGGAAATCTGTAAGCCAGATATAATTTAAGATAAGTAAGAGTGGAGAATTAAAAGATTGCTGATCTATTCCAACATCTGCTTACTCCCATCTCTTCCAGTATCACTGTACTGTATGTGTATGCATCTCTAAGGATGTTGACCCCAAGTATGGGTGGAAGCATTTCATATTATTTGGCTGATCATCATCTTTTTTTATCAGCTGTCTTCTACAGCTGCATTTAATCAAGTTTCAAATGGCATCACATACTGTGCTACACTTTGCTAATATAATACAGACCACTGGCTAACGCCGTGGTAAGTCATGATGTCTGAACCTCATGTCTGAATCTAATAAAGACTGTAAGCACAGCATCCCAACTGCGAGTCAAGCATATTTGGCTTTTGCTTTGTGTGCTTCTCCCAAGCCTACCAGTGAGGAAATAGCCATTACATTACCGGTATTATATTTGAGGTTGTC
Source organism: Aphredoderus sayanus (assembly GCA_027564795.1). NCBI lineage: Eukaryota > Metazoa > Chordata > Actinopteri > Percopsiformes > Aphredoderidae > Aphredoderus > Aphredoderus sayanus. The sequence continues at coordinate 4,923,596 of JAODUG010000022.1, read as the reverse complement.
TCAACCCATTGTGTTCCAAGTCTTACAGCTTTGAATGGATTGCAATATCCTTAAATGAACTCATAAAACAACACATAAAATTACATCGCTGTGCAAATGTCTGCAATGTTTCTAAACTTTTAAGGTACGGTACCGGTAATTTATTCAATTCTTTCTATCAATGCTGTTCTACACATCAATGCCAGTGTTACACACTACAGAAATGATCGAGTTTGATTAAAATGTCCAGTGTGGTTTTACTGGTCCAGTAGTTTGTGTTTGTGAGGATTTCTCTTATGTTGTCATGGAGGAGTCAAGGCCACTTAAGTATTCCTTAAACAGATTTCTGTGAGGGAACTACATCTGGTTTTAGAACCATAATTATGAGTATAAGAAGCTGTTCTGTACTTTTACTATGCAGATTTGACGCAATCTTTCCAGTATTCATTTTACTGACTGGAGGTCAGTGAGGAGTTTGTAAATCACACCATTGTGTTGGGACACATTCAGCCACATGAAAAATCAATCCATTGTATATCCATTAAGGAAATAGCTGTCCCTGTCATGATTACTACTTGCATGTGTGGCATTCCCCTTTCATAGAAAGTTCTCAAGATGTAAAATTAAATCTTCATTAAATTCCTTATACATACATCCTGTTTATCTCATTTATTCACGTTTGGTGAAGAATCAGCTCTGTTTCACTAAGTTACATTTAGGTTTAACTCATAAATGGGAGGAGCTGCTCTGAAAACTAAGATGGACTTGTTATTTAAACTAAAATATAATGCACACATTCAGTATAGGCAGAGCCACTTGATTCAGTTACAGTAATTTATTATGTGTAAATAATGCTATCTTAAAATGTAATTATTATATGAGAACTTAAAAAATTTAACTTTTTTTTTAAAACATTTACAAAATCTGCCCTATTAGCCAAGTAAATTTAAATAAAACATTAGTTGCAATGGCACTTACGTTACCATTAGAGGGCACTGTATCTCAGGTAGAAATAGCTAGATAAATAGACTACTATTTCATAATAATGTTCAAAATGAACTTTTACTGTACATTTACAAATCGTTAATTTACCACATAAACACTGTTCCTCACGCTCGTTTAATTGCAAAATCTGTCGAATGAAGCTTCTGAATGGGTAGTTACAATAATGCTAATTATATATTTATTGTGTCCTGGGGCATATGTATTTTACTAGGCCATGGGCCATAGAATATATCAGTCGAACTAGAATATCTAATCCTGGATAGTTCCCCCAAATATAATAAAACAAAACACATATAGTAGGTTACATACTATTAGTGTCTCATTCACCAGAGTTTCATTTGACTTTATTTATTTATTCATTTGCTGAAACATAATTGCCATAGTTATTCTTTCACAGAGTAGTGATCGTGTCATGTAGTGGAGCCTTGCCACTTCGGGATTAGCTTTCTTTCATCGCTCTGAATTCCGTTCCGCTTTTTACTGGGGACAGTGCACCATTGGACTACCTAGTAACTTGCGTCTGCTGTACAAGTCGAAACTTTCAGAGCGCCAAAGAAAGTAAAGCTATTCAAATACAGCATTACAGAACCGTGCGTTTCGCTAAATATTTGTACTCCAGGCAACGCTTGAGGATCAATACTTGTTGATGAGGTCCCACCGGGTGTGGGAACCCCCAGAGCAGTTCGTCTTTTCATAGAAAGAAATCTGAATAGGTGCAGAGACCACACGCTGTTCCAGTGGCCAGGAGTAAAGGACCTTGATTTTCCTTTCCCCGGCATTTGCAGCCTGTGCTGGGTTGGTTGGAAAATGGGCACACGGATCCGATCCCGATTGAACTTTGGACATTTTATTCTGTATTTTTTGCTCACGTGCCAACTGGTAATTGTAAGTCAACTATTTCATAAAAGTATAATTTGTGTTTTTCTGAACCTGTGAAGTGTACTGGGAGTTTCGTCATTATCCACTTTTCATGCGATGATTGGAAAAAGTTGCAGATCCGTGTCTTTATGTCCTATTATAGGCAAAACACAAGCGCAGATCGCCTAGCACAGCTACTATTTACAGGCTGCGCGTAATGTGGGCTTTAGGCAGCAGTCTTGCAATGCAGTGTAGGCTACCAGATTCAAGTCCACACTCATGCTTTTGATCCTGCACTACACAGATACTATTGAAAATAATTTCACTAACTCGCTAGTCTAATTCTATCCCTAGAAACAAGCTAAACATAGTCCTAGATGTCTTCAATATGTTTTTCTTTAAATTTGCCTATATGGCTCCAACTTTAATTTGCATGCTCAGACATTTAATTAACTCCATGTAGGCTTACTCTAGAATTTAGATTAGCCTATGGAAACGTACATCTTATTCATTTTAGTAACATTTGTGTGATTGGATATATTTACCAACTTTGCATGCCCATAGAAAGTATTAGACTTCTGCTCTTCTTAGTGAAACACTTGCACTCATTTGCATGAATGATTGGCCTTGGATCTTACTTATACAACTACAATGAAATCTATGTGTTTGTAGTGAAGTGATACTCTGGTAAAAAACTAGACAGCAAAGGCTGTGAAGCACAGTTAAAAGTACAGTCAATTCTTCTTAACTGTACTTATAACATTGAAGTCATCTTGTTATAGTACTGTCAGAAAACAACAGTTTCAGTCCATCATGGGCCATGATGTGCATTGCCTTCATCCTCATCATCTATATTCTATATGTAAATTCTGGAATTTAAAAGACCAAGAAATAACCAAGACTACACGCTGTGGTATTGAAACTGCCTGATCAGGACAGTCAATTCTATTTTTAACACTTGCTTAGCAGCCACAAAGTGAAGAACACCAACTTAATTGAATTAGCTGGAACCACGAAGCATCTGTTTTTTGTGTTAGGAGTGTGAACTGTGGCAGGTTAAGGCTGGTCTGACTGTCTATTTGATTCAATTTAGCATGTGTACTGGCGTTGCTATAGACCCTACTTTAACTGCCCTGGAATGTGAGGGTCATGGACATCAGCTCACGCAGTCTAAGTCAATAAAACTCTCCATGGGTAGAAGCTCTCAATCATAATTGTATCCACATCTTGCTGTTAACCTCCAGTATTGCTAATGTGTAATTGAAAGGCCTATAAGAAATTATATACTTGTTGAGCATCTTCAAAAGAAAAAAGGTTACATTAAATGACTGTATCTACTTTCTTTTCTACTGGTAAAGCCAGTAGCCTCTCCTGCAGTTTGGGGTCATCTTGATCATATGAGCATAGCATGAGGGCACCTTGTATTTACCCTGTATGACATCAGAACTGTGAGCACGCCTGTAATTTTAGCTCAGAGATCTCTCCTTGTCCAATATAGACTGTCCCGAGTTTCGCCTGACTTCATGCGGTGGGAGACAGGGACAGTATGGCGTTGAGGGAAGAGTTTATGATGCTTAATACGCAGGAAACAGTCGTTGTGCAATTTACAAATAGACCTTTTTTTTATACTGTGTGTAACTTAGTTGTTCCCTATCAATTGTGTTTGCCTTGCCATTCGACTAGACGACTTGATGTATAATTCACATACAGAGTCAGTAAGGGCCCTAAGGGGTTTTGGAGCACAGCAGTGTAAACACCAACTCTATTCCAGCGTTTGAACACTGAAAATGTCTGCCCCCCCCCCTCCTCCCCTCCCCTCCTTCCAGACTTGTTGAGCTAATTGTTGGAAGACTTGGCTAAGTCAACATAGCATTGTTGAGGTGCAGCCATCTTAGCCCAGGAGACAATGCCACACTGAAGTAGCTTGCCCCTTCTTAAGCACATTTGCAGACATGCGGCGTGCAGGCAGGCATTTGTTGTCTCTGATGCTAGGTGTGATTGTGACCGGTGCAGAGGTCAGATGGATTCCTCTGAACCCGACTCTTTTTCACTGTTCAGCGCGGACCTCCTCATGATTTATTCACGGGCAAAATTCACCCCCTGCTGCTCACATCACAGCTTTTTGCACGCCCATTATCTTCAGTGGAACTCCCTGTGGCTCCTGAGTGAGTCAGCCATATGCAGTGTGTTTTCTCACATTTACTAATGTAGCAGTGCAAACATGATTGTTGCTGTTAGTACAGAAAGCAGATACAGGTCATTATGTAGTGAATGCACATGTAAAGGGCCATTTGGTGATAGCGTGTCAATCATAACCCTTCGTAAAGCAGGTTATCCAAATTGATTTGCAGAGTATCATTTGCATCGCAAAATGTTTAGCTTGTAATAATCAGATTCCATACTTTAATTCCTATTATCAATTCCTATGACAGATTTCACGTGTGATTGTAAGGTTATGGGAAACAAGCTATCCAGACAAAACAAACAAAAAGTCTAAGGGTTTTCCGCCCCCTATTTTTGTGTATTCAGCGGTAGTGGGATTGTTCATCTTTTCTTTCAATTACGTCCCATCCGTTTTGGACAGGAGGGCAGACTCTAAACACAGCTGCACCTCAGCTGCTACAGCAACACTTAGCATGTGCAGACATGAGCCCACAATCACATGGAGACCCACTCTCCAATTTCACACATTTTTACACATTCACATATTCCAATGGCAAAGCCCACTTCTCCAGAAGACTTTTGTTGTCGATTCACAAAGTCATTAGACAATCATACGTGCTGGGGCTTGGGGAAAACATTTGGGGGAAATTTACTTTCCAGTCGGAGCCTAATTGTGTCATAAATTATGCTTGTAAATGCTTTTCAAAACTTGGAATAAAGTCTGATAGAATCTCTGTACGAAAGTCTAGCAGTAACTGCAGATCTCAGTGAATGGCAGCTCCTAACCTTTCCACAAAGAAAATACTTACAATAATACTATAGCGGGTCTTTATAAAACAAGAAACAATTGTAAGTCAGAATAAAAAGAGAGTGTCAGGAGAACAAAGTAAGGTAAAAATTAGCAGTTTTATACCTGCCCTTTGGCTAAGTCGGGGTGAAGTATACATATATGGTCCTCATTCCTGCTTTATTGAGCTAACGGTGTCATAAAGAAAGACAAAGAGTTCACGGTGAGGTCATGGAATGACATCACAGAATGACCTGTGGCGAGTCTGGTGACCAAGAATGTATAGAAACTGGACAATGTTGAGAAAAAGCTGTAGGTTTTTGTACCATCTTGGCGAAGCCAGGTGTTCTCAATATGTTCTAGACACCATAGAGTTTAACAGATAGATTAACAGATTGACAGCAATTAGCAAATAATGCTGAGAGTGAACATGTTTCCCTATAATTTAGCCTTTAGTATTTTAGGTATTTTACTGAAAAGCACAATGGCTGTTAATGTTGATCCAGTATAATGAACATGTTTTTTGTATCTTGAGTGAAGTGGTTTGGTTTAATAAAACATGGCTAAAGAACAAAAGTCTAACATAAACCCCTATTGAGTTCCCTGTCTGAAGCAGCCTTCGCAGTTTGTTCAGTTCTTCATTGAAATGCTAAGTTAACTTAATGGATTTTTCCTTTAGGCATTATGTTGCATGCGGTCTTTTAAATATCCTATTGTCTTTCTCAGTGGGACTGATTTGAAGTCACATTCTTTGGCCCATATATTGTCTTTTTATGGTCCCGCCCTCATAATACAGCTGCTCTGATGGAAGTTGCAACCCTTTTTACTAAAGAATTTGTGTGTGTTACTGTCCGGATGGAGTAATCTACTGTAGGTGGTTTCTAAACTCCAGGTTGGGCTCTGCCACCCTGCCAGGGGTTTAATAACGAATCTCACTCGTAAAGTCTGGAACACACTTGGGACATACTTTTAAGCCAGAGTTTGCCCGCATTCTTTAAGGATTTGAGATCTCTTTGTTACACTTGCTGAGTATTTTTTGGTGGTAATAACCTTGTAAAGTGTGTACTTTTGCATGTATGACACTAAAATATGCAAATGAGAGTCAGTTACTGTGTTGTTTTAAGTCCACTGTTTACAGTGAGTTGGTTATTTAGTATGCCCCGCTTTATGACCTATATAATGTCCCTGAACAAAGACAATAAAGGCCCTCCCTCTACTTTCTTTTAATCTGAGACAAGTTTCTACTTGTAGAGTACAAGTTTCTGCAAATTCTTTAAAACCCTTAATGTTCACAGTATACAGGATGGAATAAAAATTGCATTTTGTGGCCTTAAGAGTGTAATAATGGCAACATGACACAAGTAAATAGAAGTAAAAACATGTTTGCTTTACTCAGTGTAAATTTAAGGCTTTGATTTGTATAATTAAATTCAAATACATTTAATGTTAACAAATCAAAACCCTGCATTATCCTACAATATGCCTTTTCCAGGGATTTAGCACAGACAGATATGCATTTCATTGTAATCTTCAACATTAGCATAACTTACACAGGCTACCATAACTACTAATGCACAGTTGGTAAGCCAGGTTGTTTTTATTTTATTAAGGCTCTACGGAATATTTTCTCTGTTTGCTTCTGGGTCTTCCTTATTCTGGTGTCAGCACACTACAGATTTTGCTCTGTGCCTCTCTTGATGGCAAAGTCCCTCAGGAGACTTAAGAGATAAACCCTGTGAGAGCAGTACTTCTGTTTTCTGTTAGCGTGTCAGCAGCTGCCCTGACAGACATAACAATTTATTCTCTGGGCACACACACGTGTTGCCCATGTACACATTCACACGACACACACACCCAGTTATTGTAAATGAATGGCAAAATCCTGATTCTATTGTTCTTATCACACTTCTAGCAGCGTTAAAGTATTTTCAGCCAAGCTGTGCACATGTTGCTAGAGGAAGTCTGGCCAAGAGATTTGTTTCATAATGAGATATCTTTAGAGGTGCAGACAAATGGGTTTGTGGCCAGGAGGTTGCCAATGGCCCATTGTTTTGGTTTGTGGTCTAAAACCTTTGACTCTTGCTGAATCATCTTCCTGTCATAGAATCAGACTTGGAATTATCTGCTGGAGAAGAGGAGTCCACTTCCCATGGAGCAAAGTTTATTCAGGGTTTCCTGTGTGCAATTCAGCGCATGTCCTGTTTTTTATACGCTGAAAGCAATAACCCGATGTATTTGTATCATTCATATCTCCCTGAGGTATGTTTGGATTTGTAAATCCCCTAATCTTCAATGGAGACAATTTTCCTTTTCCTGTACATTCATCTACCCAACAAGGTGTTTTATGACCCCTTTGATGCCTTCAATAGAGTACCATAGCCTTCCATTTCCTCCAGAAATAAATAATTCAGAGCCTCTCTCATCTGATTATATTGGATGGTGGTGGCTGAACTGCACATAAGCCGTTTATATGTTTTTATTACTTGGCATTAAACATGTTGGAACTAGAGATTAATACATCTCCCCTGGACCTTGTGGTTCACAGCAATGCTAAAGCACAACCCACTATATGTTATTCCTCCCACAATTTTAAGAGTGGCATTTGGATTTCCATGACACCCTCCCTCATATGAGAAGACCTGCTTGTTTGGGAATATTTTCCATCCAGGTTTGTTACCCTTTGTAGGAACAGGTTCCGTTTCACTAGTAAAACTATCTTGTAATGGAAAATCCCTTTTGATTCAAGTACAATGATTCACGTTCTAGCCTGTTATTTAGACAGGCTTTGTGGTATTGTCCATTTTTTGTAAACATAGCCTCTAATCACATTACTGTCTAAAATTTCTGCACAAACCCACACACATGCATAGACCGCAGAAAATACTGCCCATTTTGATATCTGGTTATCATGACCTTGTTAAAATAAACTGGGTAGTGCAGAGATGAGCTAATGTCCCAAGCTCAGACATTAAGCAGATTTGTGATTGTGAGGGCTTGAGACATCTTGTGGAAACCATTTTTATACCACTGATAAAAAAGGTATTCTTACGTTCTTTAGCCCTGTTCACCCTGTTAGCACCACCAAAGCACAGTTTTTGGTAACTGTATGATGGTGTCGCTATGTATTCTAGAATATTCTCCCAAGTACCTGGCATGCTTGTTGAAGCTGGTTGTTGTAGCACTGTTGGTATGGCTAAGGGCATTTTTGTGGTTTTAGACTAAAGTGGTGGTATATAGTTTTCTCCCCATCCAAACCATCTGTTGAATCCATGGAATGAAAAGTTATCCAAATACTCCTCTTACAGGCTTATTTTATCAAGCTGAATGTCGCTACATATCTAGGCCAAATGCTAAAGCCACTTTAGATTATTAGAAAATTACAAAGAATTAGCATTTACAATTTCCAGGGACTTATCTTTAAATATGTCAAAATGTCCTAACAAGTCAATAATCAAAGGTTTTTGGCTATCCTTAGAGTACAGTACCACAGTTTAATGTGCTATATGAGGTTTTGTAATATTATGGAATAATAAACCTAATTTATACTGTATCTCTTAAATAAATATAGATAAATAAATATTGTGAAATATTTTCTTATATTTGATAAAGCATTTCCCCTGCCAATAAACCTACACATTAAGCGACCTCTTCATTGTGAGTCAACCTACCTGCATTGCCTATATTACTATGCCTGTTTATATATATATATATATATTCACTTGCAGTCATTCAAAACACAAACATATTTTATTCCCTATCATGTACTGATGTACTATACATGCTTGATATGTATTCAACTGCTAATACATAAAAACTTGCATTTGTCACAAACAATCTTCTCTGTTCAGATTCGCCCAGGCAGTGCCTAAAGCTAAGGCAGGCAATTACAGAACCTCTTTTTACAAAGGCTAATTAAATGGTTTTGCGCTTGAACTGATGTCCTGTGTGATTTATGTGGCCAGTGAGTGCCTCCAGGAGGTTATCTGAGTTGTGCCAGGATGAAGTCTTCCCCAATAATGCTTCTAGTGCATGGGCTTCCATTATAGCCATGTGACCGGTGCATGGGGCTGGAGGTGGGGCGTGCACCGTGCCTGAGATGTGGCACAAAGGCGAGACTTCAAGTCACATTCTCTGGCACGGACACAAGCTCTGCTCATTGGGCACTTAACTTGAGACTGTGCATTCACCGGGGGTTCCTTGAAGAATTAAAAAATTTGATTTAGAACAGCTAATAGAAGAATATAAGCAGAGCTGTTGGCTGTTGCCTATTAAATTCAAAATAATATAGGCTAGACAGGGCTGGCCCTCAATGTCAGAAATTGAGTGTTATGCTCACATGATAGCGCTATGGGATATCTAAGTAAGAGCAAAACACAAGCTAATTGCATTCATGCTCTCTTGAAATAGTCCCTGTAGGTTGCTGTAGGTTAAAAGACAATGAGGGCACTTTTCAGTGCTGAAAGGTTGTATTTAAAGGTCATGAACTAGCGTGTACTAGATTGTCTATCAGCACTTTGATTCACACTCAGTTTCATTGCCTACTATCTTACCTGGCTGGCTTGCTACCCTAGCTCAGTGCATTTTCACACGGATGCACAGAGCCCCCTATACCTATAATTACCTCTTATTATAGTAGTAGGAAATGGATCCCTCACATCTGCTTCCAATGAATAGGCAGGTTAGTCCTTCTGCTTTCTTGTATTGTTGAATAAACCTCTGGCAAACAGATGTCTTTGTATGGGCAAACGCGCCTTCAAATTAAGGCCTGTCTTTGAATTATGAGGGCAGGTGAAATTCGTCTGTCAATTGTTGGGCGGGAGATACTCTCAGACTTTGTTTAAACTTTAGGATTGGAAAATCATGGCCCTCAGCTCTGTTGTGCCTTTGATACAAAGCCAAAAGCATCCCCCTATAGGCCTCTGACCTGAAAATATTGTGCAGGTATATATATACAGTATATTATTATATTATATTATGTTATTATTACTGTAAATGTTCCTGTACATTGTACTTGTGACCAGAAATGGGCAAATAAGCAAAGCAAAGCCCAAGGCTTCTCAATACCAAATGCATTATTCACAATCCGTCCTTACTCAGTACATTGTCAGTTTGTTTTCGGAAAGAATAGTCTTGTAAGAGCAGAAGGAGCCATTAGCACAGCAACTGATTTCCCTCCGTCATCATCATTTCATCTCTTGTCAGTCAAGTGCATGACTCACTTGCTGATGCATCCCTGATGTTGTGGGCAGATCAAGTTCACGTCCCTGCATTGCATTCTTGTATATTGTTTGTGTGCTCTACCTGAGCACACCTGTTTGAAGAACATACTTAAGTAAATATTCTGTATTTTGTTTCAGGGCGATATATTCTACTTGTCAAGTTTTTTGTACTCCCTAGATTTTATAATCTATCTGGAATAATCCCCAGAAAAAAACCCAATAAAGTGTTTTTTTTGTAATTAAATAGCATGCACCAAACATGAGAACCATTATACATCACAGGCTAGACTCCTATTAAATTGACCATGAGCTTTTCAGTTCATCTGAGCTCTTTTATATCCTGCTCCTTGCTTATTGTAATGAGAGCCATTTACAAAGCACCGAGAGTAGGACCATTAAGCGCTCATTTATGACTCCTGGGCTTCAGAGGTGCACATTTGCAGTGACCAGCCACAATAAAGGTTAGTGGTTCCAGTTTACCAGATGGTGGTAATATTGCTCATTAGTTCAGACACAACCACAGTAGCCTATAATGGGGTCTTACCATTCATGTCATGTTGAGTTAAATCAGAGGTCTTTATGATGTGAAAAGTGGGTTTGAAGCACAGCTTTAGCACTTATGCAATGAAAGGCTGAAGCTGTTTTATAGACCGAAGTGGAAGAGGCGTGTACTATGTTATGAATAATGTAATGTTGACATGCAACCCATGTGTTTTTGTATCAAGCTAATTTACGCTCCAGCTATTTTATGTAAGTTAACAAGTACTCCGATATGCTTATTTTGTATCACTGTAATGTGTGGTTTATTTTGGGACTGTGTTGGATAGGGAAGAGTAGGTCAAGATAAGAGGAAATTTTTAATTTAGCTGTGGGATTTTATCTGGCGTTCAAAGCATCAGATTCAGCAGGCGTGGTCTTGCAGAGGGGAATTCCTTCCTCCAAGTATGCATGTGAATGGGATTGTTGTCGGGATAACAGATGTCCTTTCATATCACTCTTAATAAAATTCCAAACACAAGCATTCCACCACTATGGTAAATTGACAACTCTACATTTTTGGAGTAGGTTACCTATTGCTAGCCTGGTGCCAATATTCACTTCGTGAATAGGGTCTGGACACGCTCCATTGGAAAATGTTTAGTCGTTGCCTCCTAGACCTCTGGTATATTTTGAAAGGCTTTAACCAATCAATGTTGCTAGAACTGTATCTGGTCATGTATTAATTCATCTACTACCATTTTGAAACACGTGCTTGGCTTCAACCTCATCACATTTACCAAACCTCCATGGACACTGATTGGTCCACCATCAGGGTGGCTGTGCAAAGGCTAAAGCAAACAGGATTTCCAGACTATAGTCTCAGTGAAAATTGAGCAGTAGTCTGGCAGAGCCAGGCTGTTGCCCATACGAGACACAATAAGTCTGGTGATTAATGTGCATCTCAACACTTTTGAGAAAACATTTGAGTCAGGCACACTTTGGTATAGACGGGTTAATTATCCTTCTAAAGATAGCCTTGTGACTCACAGCAGCAAGAACCACATCAAAAGGTGTCTTTCACCCAGCTAGACAGCTGATTTTCACATTGATCCCCTATGGGGATCGGTCTAGACATACAGGATTCCTGCTATTAATGGGTTAATATCATGTAGTAGGTTACGTTGTTGTGGTTACATTGTCAGAAAACGTAATTGTGTTATCTCATCCTAGCATTATTTTCCTCTATAAAGGAGACATGAATAGCTTCTGGTAGATAAGATAAGCAGAATGATAATGCAAAAACATTATTAAAGATAATCATCAACCTCGTATAACCATTCACCTCACTCAAATTTAAAAACCTAACACTTGTTTAATATATATATATGGTGTATCAGTGTTGTTGCAGTGCAAGCTGAATACCATACAGTACTTAACTGGACTGCAGCCGTTTGAAGTGACGTATGATGTTAAGGGCCAGAGGCGACTTATTGCATAGCCCCCTTGTTGACCTTGGACAATGCCACTGACTCGGCTACTGTTTATCTCCCTGCAGCATTTCCCTTGCCCTCATTTAATAACCCTATCTTCATCCTGCACTCTCTTTCTCTGCTTATCCAATGTCTGCTCTGAACCCTACTCAGTGCTTGGCCAGCCATGAGTTTTATACTTTTACTGTTTATAAAACAGGAGGGACTGCAACAGGCCCATAGACTCCCTGCACCAAGCAGTCTACTGTTGAAACAACAGCTGCCTAAACTTGTTAATATTTTATAGTACTTTTAGCCAAGTTTCTTATCTCAACTGTTGGCCTGTGGAACAATTGTCTCTCCACTTAGGACATGTTCAGAAGGATTCTGAAGGTCTGGCTTTTCATCATGTTAATTGATCTGTGAAGATCTAAAATAGTTACGGAAAGGTAAAAAATTGATTTAATAAAAGATCAACTATTTTCTAATAACATGTAACTAATGACCACGAGCTATACCATTTTGGGTTGGCAGTGTGACCACTACAGAATGAGTTTGACACCTGGTAAAATCTAACCTTCACATTCGCTATAGACCATGTCCTTCTTGAGCTAGCCCCAAGAGATAATCCTATGGTTTGTGAGTGGCCAGCTCTTGATCCCTTTGTCAGGGAGTGACATGGGATCCCAAATCCACGGCTTTAAAGGAGAGAATAGCAATAGTAAGAGCCAATCAGAGAGCACATTTAATGTAGACAGTGGTTACCTCATTCTCCCTCATGCTGAAACTAACTATTTTCAGGAATTTTCACATTGCCATGATACAGTACATTAGGGTATCATCATGCTTTGTTTGGTGGCAGTGGGGCAAATGCATTGCTTCCCTTGCAAAGTTGCACTGCAATTTTAGATATACTGTAGGTGGACTTGCTTCATAACCGTTATGCTTAATTTGGTCATTAGAAGTTGATTCAAATGGCAAGTGAATTTACTAACATGGTACTCTATGGTAATGGTTTGTTGTCTAATCATAGCAACAAGTAGGACTAGTTGAATATTTATAATTATGCTTAGTCTCAGAATATCAGTTCCCTTCTTGAATCACAACTGCAGAGTTTCATAACTACAGCTTAAACTGTAGGAGCTTATTTGTAGGCAGTGGAATATTTAAGCAAAACTTTGACAGATCTTTTTAACGTTAATATAATAGTCTGTCTATTGTGTCTACAAGTTGTTGCAGTGTTTTAAAACAATCTCTGTCCACATGAAAATGCAATAACACGCTGCCAAGAAAACAAGCCAACACTGACAGTGACCAAAAACAAAGTTTGCCTCTGGATGAAAGGCCAAAACACATAGACTAGCATGTAGTTGTGGCTATTATAGTAGCTGATGTGAAGACATACGTTTTGCATGTTGTGCCGATGTGGGCATGCCAGAATACAGTGGTTGGCTGGGTTTGCCCTGTGTGTCTTTTTTTGAGCCATGGTATTCTGCACTGTTTATTGAGTCTTTCTCCAGGGCTAACCTCAAATGGGTACAGTAGGTGTCAGAATTGCAGGCAGCCTACTTTAGTGAGGCAGACATTGGAGAGAGTGACATGGACAAACTCATATTTGGATAGGTTTAATTCAGGTTACTTTGTAAAACCTTGCGCAGAATAGTCATAAGCACATCTGATGAAGTGTTTGTTCACCGCGGAATCTTGTGTTGATGAATGAGAAATTGCAAAGCAAAAGTAAACATTACTGCTGTGATACATGGCCCATTTTGAAATAGTGTGTTGGCAGACAGAGATCTTTCCCTGTCTCCATGCTGTATCCCCTGCCCTGTCCACCGGGACAGGGCCTCTGAGGGGGTGAAATAACACCTGCAGCTCCTGTGGTATTTTTACCCCCCCCACACACACACACACACATATTGTACACTTTGAGTGTATGCCCTGTTGTAGGTTCCCTCAAAACGTTAAGCGTGGGAAGATATACATTGATTTCGGGTAATTTTTCTAATGAAATTTAATTGATCTTTAGTGACTTACAGTATGTGATGGGAGACAGGCGTACACTATACATATCTCCCCCCCTCCACCCATAATCAGAGTTATTTTGGCAAATTCTCTAGAAATTGAAAGTAGGCTTCTATAGCCACACTTTGTGCGTAGGTACAAAACCTGTAATCGTGACAATATAAATGTAGATTGCTGAAGCAATACACCAGGAAAATTGCAGCGAAATTGTGAATGCACCAGGGCATTGTGATCATTGCTTTGTCATTCTGCCAACACCTGTTTAATGTGGAAACAGCTGGGCTCGCAGTAGTATTATTTGTAATGACTCATGTCATGACTTTGATTACTTTCAATACGGTTCAGATTTATTTCAATATGGCTTCAATATGGTAGAGTGCAAAGGCAGCACTGAATGATAATCAAAACTAAATCAAATTACACCAAAATGGTGAAACATAGTCAAAAACCTTTCTAAACCAAAACACAGTAGTATGACCCATCAAAGATAATGACCTATTGTTAAGTATCGGAAAGGTCTATACTAATGACACCACCACTGATTTACTGATTGTTATTTACATTTAAATGGACTGCATTTATATAGTGCTTTTCTAACCTACCAGCCACTCAAAGCATTTCACCGGATTGCCTAACATTCACCCATTCACATACCAATGGTGGCATCAGCCATGCAAGGAGCCACCTGACCACCAGAAGCAGTCAAGGACACCTCGACACTTAGCGAGGAGTTAGTGGGGTTAAAACATGCGACTTCTTGATCACATATCGCCATGCTCAATCGACTGTCATCCATTAATATATTTACATAATTATTCTTGCTATTAGCTTGTGGTCACATTTTATACTTTTAAATAAATATATATTTTCTAAACATAAAAGCATTAGCAAAGCCAGATCTGTCTTTGCTCACAGATGTTTTGATTAACAGCTTTGTGAAGTCAGGCCATAGGTATAATTTCTTCTCAGAAACAGCTGTAAGTTCATTTCCATGGAAGAGGAGGGGAATGATGTAACATTTGATTGCCTCGAACTTCTTTATTTAATTCCACAGTCTTTATTGCCTTGTTTACACTACATTTTAAGAGGAATATGTTCATCTTCAGAACAACAATGTGATTTAGCTCACATTGTTTACCTACAGATATACCTCAATGGAATAAAATGCATTTTTTATAACAATCCAAGATAATCAACTAACATGAAGCTATTCTAAGAACTAATACATATAAAATAAACATTGGTGTGAAAGATTGGTGTGAAATGTGTCACCAAACATCATGGAACTGCTTCATGCTCCAAATGCCTCTCCATGTACCATGCCAAATCCCAGTTAATTATTCAAGCCTTCCCAAATAGTATGACCTTGGGAACAACAAGAAGGTGGATTTGCCAATATAAAATGTACTTTGTCCGGCCAAGAATGCCTTGAGGGCATTGTCCTTCAGGAGAGAAATCCCTTGCCTTGAAGGGCTCTTTGCTGTCAGAGTAATTCTTACAGAGAAGTCACCTCATTTGTGCAGATTCTTTGTCTGATCTGAGATAATTTGTTTTTGCCGTTCACTACATTGAAGGTTCTACTTGTTCCAGAAAAGCTTGTATAAAGTAAGCCTGGCATGTCTTCGAAAGATTTGCTGTACTGTACTAGCCTACTTTTCCCACACATTGGAATGACGAACTAATCAGGTATGTTACAAGAGGCTAAGTGAGTTGACAGACTGATTACATGGGGCAAAGTAAGTGTGGCCAAGAAACAGGTGGTTGGTTAGCTAGTCCCAAGGCCAGAGTGGAGGGTAAAGCAACACTGGCACTGGAAGGAAGAAACCATTGCTGAATCACATTCAGCTGCTGATACAAACAAACAAACAAAAGTGACTGACTGCTATTATATATATATATTTAAATATATATATATATATATTTAAAAGCGGTCGCCCTATGGAATATAATTGATTTGTTTTCAGTTTACATGTACGTAATGCTTTACAAACAGTAGTTTGTACACTACCACTGGCAATTTCTTGCATGGAATAGCTTTCATATTTTGGGTAACAGTGGCGCAGTGGGTAGGTCTACTCACCTACCCACTGCAGTCCATCAATGCAGACCATTTTCAGAACAGTAGACTGAAGACATAATTCAATTCCACTTTATTGTAGACCCTTGGGTCCATATCAGCAAACGTAAGACTTTTTATTTGTTTCTGGATACTGTGAGCCTGTAATCGAACCCATAAATGCTCTTACTCCAGGTACTCAACCAAAGGACAATTTAATCAAGTTTTTGTCAATAAGCATTTTTCTTTTTTTTTCTTTTTTTTCTTAAAAGCCATTACACCATTGGAGTGATAGTTGATGAAAAGGGGCCTCTACTGTATATACCTATGTAGATATTCCATTGAAAACCTGCCGTTTGCTACAGTAGTGTACATTAACAATGTCTACACTATATTTCTGATCATTTTGATATTGTAATGCACAAAACATTTGTCAACCATGTCAATAAGCCAGTCAATATGCAGTCTTCCTTCTCCAACATCAGCTGTAGTGTCAGCTTTACATTGTGGCACCACAGATCCTTGAACCTTCTGAGTTATCCCATTGGGCAGGGAGGGATAGCTCTTAAATGACGCAGCACTGCATTTATTACAGTTATAAATAAACAGGCCAGTGCTGGTCAGGCCCCAAGTGATGGCCCCCTCCAAGTTGCCCCCTGCTTCAGCGCCTCGTCTCTCAGCTGTCGTCTGCGGGAACTAGAGCTTGACCCTTGACCCTGCTTCATGGGACACATTATTCTCTACAGCCACCTTACCGGAAACAGACATGCTATTTATAAACTGTGTTTATGTTTGATGTCAGCTGATGTGCTGTTAGGGTGAGATAGAGTTTTCTTTTTCTTTGGCAAGGTTTTTTTTTTTTTACAACATTCTCTGGGAGAAGTTTTCAAATTTTTTGAAATGTAAGCACAATATATCTTGGCCATATTGAAGTGTCTACATTTCAGCTGTCGTTGTAAGAAATGAATTTGCTGTGGTTTCTTTACAATAAGCGCACCTAATGGTGAAAAACAATGCAATAAGTTGCATTTTGCAACTTTCCATAAACCCTAAGAGCCCCATTATAACTGAATAGATCTACTGCTGGCTGAAATATTAGCATATTGACTGGCAGTTTTGCCTGAGTGTGTGGGTGTGTGTGTGTTCTGGTTATTGTGTGTGTGGTTTGTGGCAACTTCCTTGTTTATCATTATCTTGTAGTGCTTCACTGCTGGATATATTAGTAGTGTAGTGGTACAGTAGGTGGTCTTTTGATGTAGGCCTCTGCAAGGACCCCCACTGGGGTGTTAATTGAAGGTAGGCAGGCTGTGAATGTGTCGTTTGGGCCTTGACGCCTTGAGATGTTTGGGTGAAATGTGTTCACACTGTGTAAAACCACCCACAGTGAAGAGAGAGCACATTACAGCTTTTATAAAAACACCTTCAGCCTATCAAGTAGACTGTAGGAAACACTAAGCCCCCAACACTAAGCAATGCCGGCCACAAGTAAAGGACAACCAAGAGATGTGACTAATGTCCTTACCTTGTTTACTAAACCTTGTGGTACTGTGATTTCGCTTTCATCGTGGCTGAAAAAAGCCTAGTGATAGCCTAAAGATAGTGTTTTAGTTGGTGTTAGACAGCGGTGTCTGGTTTCACAGCCTTCTCATCCTTCTCTGTCTGGTCCTTGTGTCGCCAGGCTGTAACCTTTAGCATGAAATACACCTCGGTGACTCAGAGTATATAGCCTAGTTTGTGCTATTCAGAGCTTATTCTGATGAACATGATGTGCAGTTTGGGAATTAATGGTAGTTTTCTTCTCCAACAACTGCAAACCTTATGTAATTGTACTGTTATAATGTTGCATTTTATTTGGCTAGTACAAAAACTCAACTTGTACATATTTACTATGACATAACCAAACATAGATACTGATTTAAAAGATTTCTACATATTGTGGGATAATTGGGTATTGGGTTTATTTATTTTTACAAACATTCATTGTGTTGTTCTGTTAATAATAACATACAAAATTTCTTTTCAAATAGGCTTAATTGTATCTGATTTTCAGTTAGTCTATATTGTAACCTTTCTTTCTGGCAAATGTAAACTCCGGCCTGATGTTATGTCTACAAACCCTAAGACAGGCTTGTTAAAACCCTTAAGTAAGCGTGTTTTTTACTGTACACACATCCCCATGGTACAGATGTCCTCATCCATCCATTACTTTGCCCACCCCATTCCTTTTTGTCCTTCCTGGAGGAAGAGAGAACATCTCAATGTCCACCTACATATCTTACCTTCAAATCTTTCCTTTCTTCTTCAAACCTGTCTTTTTTTGTAGCCTCCTTTCATACATGTTCACACAGGCCAGATACTTCATTTTACATGCCTTCATGCCTGCCTAAACAACCAGCATGTTGTAAACAGAATTGTGTGTGTGTGTGTGTTTGTGTGTGTGTGTCTGTGTGTGTGTCTGTGTTTGTGTGTGGCCAATGCAGAAAAGCTGGAGGCACTGCTTGGTGCAGGAAATTTAGCTTGTTGCTGAGAATTAAGGTAGAGAGTTAGGCTATATGATATGGGAACTAATTCTTTATCGTTGAGTCTCTTATAAGCGAGGCAAGCAGGAAAATACTTAACAAGCAGAAGGTGACCCTGTGATTTGCATTTGCTAATCTAATTTGTGGATCATTTGGGGCACTTGATTGAGTGAGGGAGTGAAAAGATTGCAAGGTCAGCAGTGAGTAGGGTTTCGGCGATTTCCCTATGGGAGTTGTTAAAACGGGAAGCACATTGTGGACATCACTGTTGGTGCGCAGTTTTATGCCAGCATGCGTCCTATATGTAATTATAAAACGTACTCTCCTTAAAGGTCAAGTCAGCGATTGTAAGTTAGTACACTTTTTGTAAAATTCTGCAAATATCTATTCACAGTCCGCTAGCTGACAGTTATGTGCGGCGACAAAATAATCCAGTGTTGCTACACAGCACTGGCTCAGTAAATTGGAACACAAACAAAGTGGTGCAGATAACACAACACACAACAATATCCCACACAACAATATCCCAAATGTAGGGGGTGGAGCTTCTGAGGGAACACCCTATGGCATTGAAGGGAGAGGTGTTATTGTTTTGATTGAGTTGAAATAGCAACGATGTTTCTCTAGAATCCCTGACTTAGTGAGTGTCCAGTATTTGCCTATAAGTTTTGGCGTGCATGCTCCTCTTGGACCTCTCCCTACTGTGTGCACAGTTACACACAGTTTTTCTGATATACAGTAGAGCTGTGAGACTGGAGGTGCTTTCAGGAGTGTTCCCTTTAAGGGAAAACTGGTTATGGCTGGTATTGAATTCTAGCACGTGTACAGATGTTGCCTGTCCACTGTGGATTGCCTGTGGGAGCCTAACATTATTGGAAAATGCATGGTATGGTCCTTATGTGGGAGAAAGGGAATGAATGAATGACCTGGGCATGCTGAGAAGACGAGTTGAAAATGTGGTCTTCCTCCGTTCCTCAGTTTTCACTAGCTGGCCGCTTGATAGACACCAGCTGATGTTGAAACCCTTTTGTCCTTGTTTTGACTGCTTTGTGCATCCATAGTCCTGGTGACAAGATAACACTTTAGAACGTGGTTCTTCAGGGTGTTTCTATTGACTGAAATGCCTCCCTCTACTTCCTACCTGTCCAATCGCATTGGAATAAACCCTGTCGATGAAAGAAGGGCCTCAGTCATCAGCCCCTTTATTCAACAGGGGTCCAAGCTGAGGCTTAGTGTCAAATGTGACAGTTTGTCAAATCACTGTGCACTACACTCAAGGGTTAAGTACACAATAACCTATTCCTTTCTCACACACTCACAAGATGCCCTGTACAATCCTGGGTGAGGAAGACTATGTTTCTGGGTTTTGTATTTGAATATACCCAGTAAGTATAAAACAGTAAATTTGCATTGAATAGCTCACTTCCAGCAGTATTTGCCAACATGTCTTTCTAGCAGAGGCATGCAGCGTTTTTCTTGAGCTGTCTTATAATAAAGTTATATTATTTAAGCTCATACAAAATAAATTATAGATATTATATGTAATCTGGCTATAAAACCGAAAGAGTGGCAGTATTTTTTATGTAATAAAATATAATTATTCCTTATAGATCAGTCTCTTAAATTGGCTATACAGTTAAATGAATGGCAGCGTTTTTCAGGTAATTAGTCAACGTATTCCTTAAATCAATCCCTTATATTCTAGATATGCTTTAGAAGTTATTTATTGTATATTATATGTCATGGTTACAATATAGTAGTCTGTGTTGAGGGTTCATGTGTTTTATTGGTGGATGTTGCTGTAATGGATCTGGCTTAATGCCAATCTGCTACTACCACTGTGTGTATGCCACAGATAGCTGTTGGTAAAGTAAAGGCAGTTTGTGTGGGTAGCCTTCTGTATTTGTGTGGGTGTGTATTGTTGCCTGGTATTGCTTGGTGGGTCCCTCTCTATAACCACAGGTCAACTTGTATCAAGCTTTCATCCACTTTATGCTTGCTGTAGTTTACATTCAATTCCTGTTTACAACATGTGCTGAGGGGAAGAGGCTACCACTCTGGGTAGCCTCTTCCCCAGTGTTCCTTTATTTATTCCTGTTGGGCAGTGTTTCCACTGTTGCACTCCACAATTGGACAAAATATAAACATTTGAATATCAACTTTGACAGGAGGTAACTTCAATTCAATAAACCAATACGAATTTGTAACATTGTTCAGCAAACAGCAATACATCTCAACGTTGCCACCTCCTGCCTCCTACCAGAGATGTTTGGGGAAATAGAGGATGTTGGACGGAAGTCAAGGAGTCGGGTTTACATTAGTGTTTTAGCAGCAGAGGAAGACCATTATATGCTACTTGATTGATTAGACAAATTAGTACTATAAGCCCATTTTTCAATGTTAGGGAAGGCTACTGTCCATTATGTGACCATTATGCATAACCTCAGTTGTGGGAAACGTATGAGTTAACCGGGGTTTGGCCTGACAACTGGGCTGTGTCTATGTGAGAAACGTTTCTCACAGATCTGTCTTGCAGCTGCATGCAACAGTGGAATTACTGCAGGGGTGGGTTTTGCGTCCCCTGAGGAATGAATCTATCGCTGCCTCTGAAAGGCCTTGGCTGTCACAGAGAACTCATCATGATGGGAATGCCAGAGCCAGAATGTGTGCTTGTGAGTGTGTGTGGGCGCATGTGTGAACATCCTGGTCTGTACACTGTTAAATGCCAACTTTCAGTGCCTGTCGTGGACGCTAACATCTGGCTTCATGCGTGAAGAGGATGGCAGAACGTCATCAGCTGGTGGTACAGATCCGATGGGATCTTGGCTGTGTTATTCCAGCCAGACCACCAGCATTTCCCTGGCCCCACTTCCAGTGCTCCGTATCTACTGTATGTGTCCATGAAGCAAACCTCTGAGCCTCAGTAAACAACAGCTGGACAAACGCCTTCTGTCACCTCACACCCCATATCTATGAAGTCTGGCACGTTCTTATCTTCAGCTACTACTCCTTTAGCATTCTTTCACAGGGAACAATGGTCATTGTGAGCAGATTAATGCCAGAGTGAACAGATTATGCTTATTCATTAGAATGGGTGTTTCCCCTTTCTGTCGAATTGTGCATGCGTTTGTGATGTGCAGGTCAACAGTAGGGTTTGGGTAAGCTCACCAGAATAAATATCAGGGGCGGGCGGGGCAGGCCAGAAAGTGACAAAGCATCCTACCGACTAAGTTATAAATAACACAGAAACATTTGTAATAGGCTTTGTGTTATAATCTCTCCAAAGTGCATGCAATAAACTGTGATTACTAGTCCACCTTTCACCATTTCTTCTCTCTCTATCTCTCTCTCTATCTCTCTCTCTATCTCTCTCTCTATCTCTATCTTTATCTCTATCTCAAACAAACAAACTAACCTGCACCAGAGGGTGCAGGTCCTCTCATGCCCTCGCTGTCATTAGTCTGCATTACAGAACTACAGTATAAAGGATCTATATCACACATCTGCCTATACTCAACGGCTATTAGGCTAAGATACAACAGACATGCTTTGAAACCAGTGCCAAAATGCCAAAATTATCATAACAGCCCAAGAACAGTGCAACATTGTTAGCTTTGCTGTAGCCTATGGTGGCTCTGCAAAACCTTGTTGTCTACAGTGTATTTCCCTTTGAAAGTGATCAATGCTTAATTTTGAAGGTCGGGCCTTTCATAACAAGTTGGATGGGAGCGTACATTACAAATCCCTGATCTGCGCATCATTAGTGTGCGTGCAGTTACACATGTCTGTACGTGTGCGTGAGCAAGCTACTCTAAAGAAACACCAAGAGCAATGCGTAAAGCATCTTCATGAAGAGTTTTGTTACTAGAGCAAGTTGAGTTTTGTAGTTTTAAAACAGCTTACATACTGTAACTCCCACATGGAAATGCTAAGCTCACATCAGTTATATGACCCAAGGTATACAACAAATATTCCTAGGGTTGATGTCAGCTTTTTAGCCACAGACAATTCCAGCTTGACAATTTAGCAGAAATATCTAAGAAAAACTAATTTTTACATTATGCTAGCAAGTGCAGTTACACTGTAACAGTACTTCAGGTAGAGGTTAACAGGCTTACAGGTAGTCTTGCATGTAGGCTAGGCATGTTGGCTTTCCTTCCAATGCTTTTGTGTATGACTAAGGAGTTTTTACCAGCATGGTAAAGCAAAAGCTGCTACGTCCAGATCGTAGCCTCTCCCAAGGGAGTGAGAAGCAAGAGGTGATCACACCAACGGTTGGCTGGTTGGTTGGTTCCCCTGAAAAGAATCTGCCGTGTCAGCAGTTTGCCTTTGAAAATGGCCCAGGATTGTTGTTGTAGCAGTGTTCAGTCAGGAGAGGGAGGATTTGGGGGGTAGATCAAGTTATTTATTAGCTGGAGCCATTTAAATGGGAAACTCTATCATAACAGAGTTGGTTGGAAATGGAAGCTGACATGCCATGCCGACTGGAAATGACAAGAATGGCATCCTGCCAGGGCGGTATGCAAACATAGGGTATTGCTGTTCCCTGGGCAGGGAAAGGGGACGTGAGCTCCAAGGATGCTGAACCCTTACTGTGATCCATTTTAGTTCTCATATTGAGCAGAGTGAGTACTGTAGATGCTGAGCCACAGTGGCACAGTCAAACATATCAAAATGAGCATATTGTACCATAGGAGCAGTTGGTTTAGGTTTTCTGTCTATTGTGAGTGTAGTTTGGTTGCACAGTAGCGTTTCCTTTCTTACGAGAGGGCTGGTTGTGACTTGTTTTGGAGAGAATGAGTCTGCAGATTATTAGGTTGTAATTACATTGGCATGAATAAATGTGAAAAACTTAACATGACAACTTGTAAAATGCAGACACTCTATTGTTACACAGCTGACATTAACGTATCACTTTAACAGTGCTTTGTTGTGTCCAAATTCCATGTGAATTAAGTTGTATAACAACCTGGGGCTGACCCTCTTCGGATAATGCCATCTCATTGACTTGGCAAACTGCGACTTTCTTTCTGTTCCTGCCATTTTGACTGACACAGTGATTGTTACGGCTCCTTGCTGGTAATCGTGTCCTTTCTGTTTCAGGAGGCTTTGGTGAGAGAGCCAGACCTCTTGATTACTGATTAGAAGCACCTGGGGACCTCTATAAGAGCTGCAGAGTCCCCGCCCTACCAGCCTGGGAGAGAAATCACCGCTGGTCTGGCAGACAGTGTTTTCTTTGGGAAGGAAGTGTATTGTTTTTGCGGCTTTTGTTATATAGTTTAGTGTTTAATTTGGTTTGGTAGTTTATGAGAAGCTTCGCGGTCCGACGGCCCATTGCGTGGTTGGCCCCGAGGTTTCCCCTTGTTTGGCTTTGTTTCGTCGTCCTTCCTTTTGGTTATTTGTATCATTGTCTGTGAATAAAATATGGTGAACTGTTGTGAGGGGTGGTGTTTGGTGTTGGGAGAGGGCTGTGTTAGTCCCTGGACCGTTGCTTGGAGGGGGACGTAACAATGATTATCACCAACGTGATCGAAACCCGCCCTTCTTGGGATATATGGAAGTGTTATCACCCGCTGCCAAGGTGACATCAAGTTTCCATGATATCCCTTCCTGGAGCATGAGAGATGAGCCAATTGTAAAGCACAGACTGTGGTATGCCAAATCATTCTTAGCCTGTGGGGACGATGTTGATAGTATACTTAAACAGATTTGTGTCATCCAAGTATTCTGATGTGTGCGTGTGTGTGTGTGTGTGTGTGTGTGTGTGTGTGTGTGTGTGTGTGTGTGTGTGTAAGAGGTGGGTGGCTAACATATGTGCATAATGTGCCTACAGACAACTTCTACAAGATATAAAATATTAACTTTGAAAGAAGAAAATTCCACAAATATTATCACCAGTTGTCACAGGGACTTGCTGTATGAATACAGGCCTATGTTCTGAATGTTAACTTTGCCCGAGGTCACAGAGATAATAAATGCTAAAAGTAAACGGTGCGGTGTTTCCTGATTAACGATTGTTTTGATCCGATATGTTCGGAGCCGTGCTGCACACACAGAAACGTGAACCCCTATCATTGTCTGTCCCCCATGTGTTGTGCTACAGGTGGCCAAGGGCTCAAAGGTATGGGGGGAGGTACCGCTCCCAGAGGACCTAGAGGCCGAGAAAAGCAGTCAGAAGTCCCACAGACTACTGGACGATGACGAGGACTTTGCTGCCGATGAGCCTTCTGGAGGTTGGTTCAACAGGACCACAGCAGCTGTGCTTGATTCGTGGGAACGATGTGGTTCTCATTATGCATTCCTTCAATTTTCTCCCCTTTCCAAAGCTGTCCCATGTGTTAAACATGGCATGGATACCAACAGTGGCCAGTGTGTCTTGGCCTATTTGATCATATGTTCTGTCTGTTAGCATGTTTTATGTAAATCTGTGCTTCCCCCTGGTGTGAAAGCAATGAACCTGTATGTTGACGCACCATAACTCTGTATGGGTATGTGTATATGCGTGTGTGTGTGTGTGTATGTGTGTTTTCAGAATCACCCAGTGGGGAGGATGATGGGAGTGCTCCATGGCCCTCATTGGTGCCAGAGACCACAAGTAAGTAATATGGATCATTGCTGGGAAAGGGATATCTGGGTCCACCGACCCATCATTTCTCTGAGTTCACTTTAGTTACTGTGTGTATGGGTGTGCGACTATGCCTGTGTGGGTGTGTTTGTGTTTTAAATGATAATGTGGGCAGAGTTAGAGGTCTGTCTGCACCTGAACGATGTCACTTGCACATTCTCCCCTCTCTTCCTCTCTGGTCCAAGTCTGGTCATGACACAGGCCTGCCCGTTTGTCTCAGAGACAAACATCTCATTTCCCCTTTTCATCTTTTCTCCCAATAACAGAGTTGTATAAAAACAATAAGACATGAAAGATATGATAAACCATGAAAGCTGTGTCAGACATCGATTAACACCCTTGTTTTGCATTCCAGAGGCAAGCTACTCTCCACAATTGTGGAGTTATTTTTCAGCATAACATTTATCGATATGGAGATGCTATTTCAGCACCACGGTGAAAGAATTGAAAAATAAGATATCTCTTTGAGAGGGTAATTTCCCAGTTCAGTCTAAGTCCTGCTTTGGTACCTGGGTTTCCATGCCTTGCTGTTGAAACCACACTCGCGAGACCATCCCGAATCAATCTGGAGAGCCAAGCAATCCTTTCAATTCTGTCTGGTATATCCAGTTAGCGTTGTACTGGTTGCTACTGGTGTGGTTTAGGTGTGACGACAGCAAAAGTTACTTGAAAACAACAATGGCAGTTCCTACAGATGGTTCATCCACTCACCTGCCAAGTCATTTCTGCGGTGTCATTTTAAAACCGTTTCAATGGACGGCTCCCCAGATGGTTGTGTGCATCTGGGCAGAACTACGTTCTATGCGTGTAACAAACTTCTAGTGTGTCAGGTTAGTTGAAACCTACTTTGGTAGGTTGTACACACAGTAAACTAGCGAGCCTGTTACTTGACCTTGGCCTACAGAGAATCCCCAATATCACACTCCTTCTTGATTAATTTCCTCCCAGTTTAGGTTTTGAAAAGCTACTTTTTTTAAACACTGGTTAATGGGTAATACTAGACTCAGTCTGAGGAGTGTAACTTTGAGGCTGCCAATGCCTTCCTTAATGAAAAGTTGCTGACAAAGGCCAAGTACAGTAGCTGTGACTCAGATCATACTGTTTCGGGCCATGGTTACAGTATATCGTTTATGCATGTGCTATTAATAGGAAAACACAGATACCAAATGGCATTCTAGTTTCACACTATGTGGCCTCCAGAGGGAATGCTTTAAAATGATTGAGTATAAGCAGTTTCAGTACTGCTAAATACAATGATTTTAAAGACAGAAGTCCAAAGGGTAATAGCTTCTACTTCTTAGTTTGCCCCCAGCATCACACAGCAGATAAGATAGTGAAGCTCATTACATCACTGCAGTATAATTGTTTTGCTAGATGCTTTTAACACTGACCTCAGAACTGAGGCATAAATGTTCCTTTCTCCCAGTAATCGTCATACTAGGTGGCCTGGCTAAATATGAATAGCTTTTAAAATAAAATAGGACACTTCCATTATGTTACATTTTATTATAATAATGGCTTAGGCTGGCATGAGTATTATTATAGAGATTTGCAAATCTGTGCTTCAAATATTCACAACAAAGAAATACTGTAGTTTGAAGTGTGAATAGTTCAATTCCAGGTGCTACAGTAGGTTTGGTGGGATTAAATCTGGGTTATGAGCCAGTTTTGCATATTAAAATAAAATGATTAATGGGCAAAAAGGAGTTAAAAGTTTATCGATAGCAAAGTCAAACTTTATTGACTGCTCTGTTACAAATGATGCTATGTTGAAAAGTCTTCCATGGTACAGCCTGGGGCTAAACAACTCTCATTAAATAGGTTTATGACCTTAGTATCATAATTTTACTAGCGTTTGTATCTATGTAAAGGTCAGTGTTACATTAAGTCAGCAGTTAAATATGTCTGACAGTATTTTCTGTGATGCACATTAGTGTTGGCGGGGCTGGGTGCTGAATGCGATGCTCATTTTGTCTGTCCTGCCCAGTGTCCATTCCAGATCCC
>JAODUG010000022.1:4868759-4896307 GCA_027564795.1 Aphredoderus sayanus | reverse complement strand
GTCCATTGTCTTTGGCCTAATCACAGTATGTAATCTACCCCGGAGGTACTGCCTGTGTCCACTGGGACCCTCCCATGCCCCCCTAACCTTTCCTCTTGACCGGCTCAGAGCGAGCTCCACGGAGACATGTGGGAGACAACGTTTAGCTTATCTCCCATCTGTGAGAGCTTCCCCCGTACCACCAATGACATTCCCAGGGCATTGTGGATATTGGCCACTTTGTTTACAGCACAAAGAACCAACCATGCTTACTTAGTTGTGACGATGTTGGCTACCGTATATGTAAGCTTCTCTCCCAGTGGTCACTCCAGCACAGCCTTAATGTGTATCTGACCTGGATTATATAGGCATTTTAACAAAGACCATTTTGGCCATGCGTGTTATTTGTGCGTGCGTGTAGCTAACGTGAACGTCCTTGATCTGCCATGATTCCAATAGACACTACCTCGGATAAGGGTATCTTATTCTGGCATAGCCTATATAGTATTTCGTCTAATCCCTCATTGGGTTTGGGTCTATTGCTGAAGAAGAGAACAATATCAGTTCAAGTGTGGATTCTTCCACAGAAGAACAGATGTTGAAACATGATGCAATGATGCATGGGTGCAATGGACCCCTGTCTGTCACAGTGCCAGTTTGGCCAGGGTTCGGGAGTCTGGTTACAGTGGCAATGGACAGGCTGAGACCAGGCCACCCACTCAGTGCTCAGTAGTACTCCTCTTCCCCTGTGGTGGCCAGTTGGTATTTCACTGTCTGCACGGGTGTGGGTGTATGTACCACCGTGAGTGTGTGTGATCATGTCTCTCAAATGGTTCCACAGAGGGACAAGTGCTGGCAGCTGCAGTTATTTTGGTGAGGGGCTCTCTGTTGTTGAACTGCAGGGCTTCCTAATGTAAAGGCTGGAATCCAGCGAGGCATATATAAGGGACATGAGAGGTCTCTGATTGGACGTAGGGTCCTCTCATTGAAGAGGGCATTATGGTATATTGAGGTGTGTGTCTGTGTCTTGCTTAAACTAAACTAACTTTAACTAAACTGGCCTTTACACTGGCCTTTATCTAAATATAAACAATGAAAATGAAAATTTGGATTTTCACACAGCTGTAAATACTTACTTTGTTTTGATAAGAAACATCTGCTCTGTAAATGTAATTAATACAAACAAAGCCAGTACAGTATTTCAGTATTTTAGTTTATTGAAAGTTAATATAAAATACAAAACAAATAGATATCGTAGGTACTGTTCTTTTTCACCCAAAATGAATATAACTGAATCTGCTTTCCTGCAGTAAAACAAATCCAGGAGAATGTAAGGGGGAAGTGTGTAGGATTGTGTATAACTTGGCAATTACAGTACTTACTTATCATGTTTACCTTGCTAGGATTAACGCCTGTTAGAGTTAATGGTTGCTACTGATAACATGAGACTAGGCATAGCATCTCTGCCATTGAATAAATGCTCTTAGTCACTGATTTTAGCCCTATTCCCTGGATCCTTGTTTCTACATTCTGTTGTGCCATTAACAAAGTCGTTGCCGGGGAGAACTGGCTTTTCCCTTCTCCTCTTTAGGAAATAGACCCTTAAGAGTTTGACAGTGCAGGAGTGCATGCTACTGCCTCTAATAAATTAATTTCTCTCTTTTTGGCAACATCAAGAACAGAGCTGTAAGCGATATCTGTTTATTTTTCTGACCGTTCTAAAAACGGAGCAACTTGACGCAGAAAGATGAAGAAACAACAGTTGCCTGCTGTGCTGTGCTCTGTGAAGCAGAGCTCATGAAAGACTGTGATTATTGGCTGTGTGTTCAACTGTCCCAGATTTCCTTCAGATCTGAGGCCCTTTATTTGGTTACAGCTCGGCAGTTGGTCATCACCTTCCTTGTTGCTCTCCATGGAGGGTCCAGTAGAACACTAATAACACCTCTCCTGGGATTTCTTCAACTCCAGCTTGTCTTGGATAAACATGTTCATACATATAGCCTAGTTATGTATAGAATCGTATACATGAATATTCGCGTGACATCTCTCAATTTCTTATACATAACCTAGGAAAAGAATTTTCCCAAGACCAATCTTTTTCCATTTGGCCTGTTATGTAAAGAAAGAGAGGAAACTTAAGTTCTTATCATCTGCTCCTTGCTCTCATGGTGGTCCGATTCTGACCAGAATCACAAAGTCTCTGAGTCTTTTGATGTAGCGGATGCTTCGTTGAGGCTCATTAACTTGGGTCAGTGTTTTTTTTTTAGAAACCCTTGATGGTTTGGTCGGGAAGGTCACACTTTCTGTCTCAGCATTTTCTACTTTCCTGAGAAGTTTTGGAACTTTGATATATCCTGTGCTTTTGCACTACTTAGATTTTCTATATTTACTATAACCTCTACTTAACCTTAATACTGTAGCTGCATCAATACTTTTAATCATACTCTCTCTGACTTGAAGAAAAATCTCTTGTGTATCTGGCACTTTTCTGTAAACCAACTAATGTGAGTTCTCTTTGTTGGCGTGCTACAACTACAGGAGGTGTGTGCTAGCAGCCGTATGTTTTTGTGTGTGCCGCTGTAAAACAGCTGGATCCAGGACACTTGATTATAGAAGGAGCTGTTGTTTACTGCTGTCTGTTCAGGTTAATGGAGTCTCATAGAATCTGTACTATAGCTGTCTTGTCAGCAAACATCTAGACCATTTTTTTTATGACCAAGTTGTTAAGTCACATTAACTTTGTTTACTCCAATTTACACTGTACTACTGTTCCCCATTTGTAAGCTTTTCATGCGGTTGGGTATTTCTGAGAGTCCGCGTGGAGTGACATTTCAGAGCACGGCCCACAGGGCAAGCAACAGAGGAATGAATGAGTCACAGCGAAAGAGAACGCCGACATTGTTTCCTCTGCCAGTGCCATAAGCTAACCTTCAGTAAGGAAGGATGGTGCTCCCTTTTCCGTCAAAGAAGGCAAACAGGATGTTGCTCCTCCCTTGTAATGCATGAAAGCCCTAGGGTGGATATGTTGCGGAGCCGGGATGAAGCACAGTGGTTTGAGGAGTGCTTCACTTAGTAGGATATCCTCCCAGGACACAGCAAT
This sequence comes from Aphredoderus sayanus, assembly GCA_027564795.1. NCBI lineage: Eukaryota > Metazoa > Chordata > Actinopteri > Percopsiformes > Aphredoderidae > Aphredoderus > Aphredoderus sayanus. The sequence goes on along the minus strand of JAODUG010000022.1, from coordinate 4,893,228 downwards.
GTGTGTTTGACAGACCCTTATAGAAAGAAAAGGTGTTGGCACAGTTCTAACACAATAGAGGTCGCCACAATCAATAGATGAGCTGACTGTGGACAGTTATGACCTCATGGAAGACTTTATACTGTATATAGTTTCATGACACTGACACATTGACAGACTCATAAGAAGACAAGCATTTTTCTCCTGTTCATCTGGCTCCAACAGTGGTACTGATAGAACAGGTGTTTATGGCATCTTGCTTAAATTAATATAGTCTTATACAAACCATATGTCGTGTATTTCAGACTGTAGCAGCATGGACGCTCTCTGTTCTGCAGTCTGTGTATACTGTACACAAACCTAAACTCTTTCTGGAGTTTGTAATCTGATTGATCTGATTCTTTTCTCCCTGCTTTCTCGTTCACTTCCATTCCCCCTCAACCTTGTATCTTCAAACTGTAACCTTTCTGCACCTGCCTGGCTAACTCGTGCCTTGCCCCTCGTCCCTTGTCCTGCTTTTTACTGTCTAAATCCATGACCCCCCCTCAACCCCTGCTTGACCCTCCCACCGACCTCTCCACTGTGTCTGTGTCCCCCTTTTGTCTCTTGCCCCTTTTACCTCTTTTTGCTTATGCCTGCTCATTGCTGTAGAGCACTGGCTGGAATATCCACATCTGAGGGAGATACAGAGCCCAGTCGAACCAGACTACAGTAAGTCTCTTCTCCTTTTCTTTCCTGCCTTTTCTTCCTTTAAGTCAAGCTGTTTGGCCCTCACCCCTGTCACCTGCACAGTAATGCACTCTCGCTCTATATGATGGCATTCTGGGAAAGATTGCGCAGGCATTTGGAGATTCAGAACGCCTCCCGCACTGCTCACAGCGACTTTCCTTGCGGCAATGGAAAAATGATGGGGTTGTTCCATCGAGCACTCCACTTTATCTCACTGTAATGACAGCACTTGTCTCTCCAGTTGAAAACAACTTTATAAGGGTAGAAATTAGTCCTCCTCCTGTCTCTGGGCTAGCCAAGTCTTTCATGGAAACCATTGTGGATTTCACACTGTAATTTCTTAGGAGGCTTCAGTAACTGTAGCCTAATACAGATGACTCGCCTCAGTGATGTGAACCAGCAGTCTCGCGGGATCACTGCCAGAGGTTTTCATGGTCATAAAGTACTCTCCCATACACAACAGTGTTTTCCCCCCGATGTTAACATTGTGTGCTTTGGGGAAGCACAATGGATGATAATACAGAGATGAGGAGCCATTGCCAGGAGTGTCCTGGAGAGTGGCAGACTTTTCAGAGCGGGCTGTTAGCATTAGCAGGGGTCCACTCTAAAGCTAACGGTGAGCATTCAGACACATAGGGAAATGTCAGTAGAAAGTGGGGTTACGTGGCTTGGGCCTTGTTCTTGTGAGTTCCCCATTCCGTTCCCTCATTGGGTCAGGCAGTGTTGGGTCGATGCTGTAGGGGGTGGGGGGGGGGGGGGTGATTGAAGGTCAAGCCAAATGTGGCTGGGCTTTAAAGGCCACAGCGGGCCCACAGCTCAATCAGGTCTTTGTCTTGCACATAGGCCTCCATGTGTTCAGAAGGGGGCCCGTCATACAAAGCCACCACAGTTCTGCCGCGCCGCTTTAAAAGCTATAAGTTTGTGAATTAAGAGTTTGGAATGCTATTTTTTTTTTTTCTGGCTCCGTCCCCCCCCCCCCGCCATGCCCACCCATCATCTACGCTCAGTTCCATCTGGTGTGATAGCAGTTCTGCTTGACAAGGGCCGCCCCACACCCCCGGCCCCAGCCCTCTGCCCCACCCCTGGGAGAAGAGCTCCATCAGATCTGGGGCGGTCCGATTGGCCGCTGACCCGATGGCAAAGTACCCGCTCAAGTGATTAGATTAGCAGCGGGTCAAAACGGGACCCTTTGATCAGCCTCTTTGATCTGGGATGCTTACTTGTGCCGTGTTCAGGCATTACAATGACTCCTATAGCACTGGGTAATGGGCTGGCATGGCGGGGAATCAGGCTGCCTGGCAGGCTCTGCGTATACCCGCTGTGTTGCCTGATATTTACGCCTCACTGTGCACGGCCATACCCATTCAGTTCACTCAGTGCTAAATGAGGGTGGGTGGGTGATTCTCCTACAGCCTACAGGGACACCTTCTCATGCCAGTGTGGTCTGTAATGAAAAGGATTTCAGCTCTGTTTTGGTGGGCAGCTGTGGCATACAGGGGACCGCTAGGCAAACTTCCACACAAGCTCTAAGGGGTCTATAATTTTAATTAAATAGCACCCTGTAGGGATGCTACATGCCCGTTGTCATTGGTTACACGTCTGGCGATATGTAATTAAAGAGTGCGAGAAGAAATGTAATTAGAGAAGCATGCGTTTGTGTGCTTGACTTTAGTGCATGTGCATGCTGAGTACATGCGTGCAAGCACACATGCGCTTGCGTGCGCGTTGAAATGCATGTGTGTGTGTGTGTGTCCAGTGAATACCAACACACAGCATCAGTCCCCACAATATGCATGGCAGGTTAGCAACTCACTGCAAGAAACTGTGCAAATATTGACTTCCTCCTTAAACCTACACTGTCGCTCTGAAATCAGACGCTGGCAGGCTAAGCCTGACATGGTGTTGGCAGGAGGGTAAGAGCTCTTTAAAGGATTTGATGGGTAAGATAGTGACATCAGAATTATGAAGATACATACAGCATTTGGTGTACCATTTGTTATCTAGGCAGTTAGTTACATCTGTCTGTCTGAGTGACTTATGGGGCAATGGCTAAAAACTGTTAAATACTTAAGTATTTACCATTGCCATTGTCTCATAAGTCAGTGAATTGTTAAAGTGAGCAACATATATTATATGTAAAATTGGAAACAGGGGAAAAAAGTAAAACTGACTGCATATTTCGGTGAATGAAATGTCCAGAGTTGGTATTCCAAGAATGTTTAAAAACTGACTTCCTTCTGACTAGTAGTATGCGTGCAGACTGCTCTATCTTTAAAAGGCTGACCTAGTTCTTGTACTGTATGTTCAGTGGCAGTTCAGACAGACCAGCAAAGTCTCTGCAGTCCATCGACATAATGTCACGCCTTCTGCTTCTGGTCTGGCTTGCCTAGCTGACATGCTTGACTTGGTAGATGTGGGGGGAAATATTGAGAATGATTCACAAAGGCTTCCAGAATGATTCACAAAGGCTTATTTTCTTCCTTGTTCCCACTGAGAATTGACACTGACTTCCATCTTACCTCTCGACTCCCTGATGTCATGGGCTGTCCCTCAGGAAGCCTGGAGCATGTTAGCGATGGAGCTAGCTTGGCTGAAACCCAGGCATTATGTGCTTGAATGCTGGCATTGTTTGGCTGATTTTGCACTGTAATTGGCTCAAATTTGAATTCGGTCCCTAAGTATTTAGCAAATGTGCTGTTTGTCTTCACCAGAGAGAGAGATGCGAGATACCCTGATAGTGTAATTTCATCGTTATATTCGACTATGTGGGTACCAAGCAGGCCTGTGCCAGCGTGTGCCTCTTGTTAGTAAGAGCCTATAGGCCTATGCTGTGTAAGGAGGCATCACTTTCAGCACAGAGTTCACCACAGTTGAGAAATTAAAATAGATGCCACAGTTATGTGGCTCTCATTTTAGACCCAGTAATGTGCTTTATAGCGTTCAATCAAAAGCTTACATAAAAAGGATTTGTTTCCAAACATTACCGTACCTCGGTTATCGTTATTTAATCATGAAGATATCTTTTACAAATCCATCTGACAATAATTTATCTCTGAAAGAGATGTCTGCGGTTGGTGTCTGTTACCTTGTGGTTGAGCTTACAGTTTCTCCTCCCTTTTTTTCTGGTTCCAGTCTATTACAGAGCTCTGGTCAACTTTACTGATTCTGTGGTCTACAGCCCTGCGCTAGAAGACATCTACTCTACTGCTTTTACTGAGCTCTCTGATGCCGTGGTGGACACAGTAAGCCAAGTCCCGTCTGTTAACACCAACGCAGACCAGAAGACCAACTTCTCAAGCTACATTGATCATATTATCTTAGGTTTAATTGTAATAGTTGTGCCGCCAAAATGATAAAATACCACCTCACCTGAGTGGGTGGGTGTTCACATACCAATCAATAGCAAATCTATAAACAAGAGCATACATAGGTAGACATATGAGGTCACAATGAAGAAATGATGTAATGAAAGTAATGAAACCAGTAATCACATAATAGCAAGTCTATATAAAACCTGGAACTGATCCTAAGCTTCTCATACATGTTGTTTTGAGGTCTGAGGAGCCCTTGCGGGAAACCCCCAGTGTCCATTAGTGGCTGTATATGTGATGTTTTGTTTGACATTAAACCCCAGGCCTGTTTATCCAGACTCATGCTCCTGTCCTTATGTTCCCACCTCTACAGCTTGAGTCAGAGTACAACAGGATTCCTGGGTCCCAACAAGTTAGCGTGGTCCTCATCAAGTAAGAACAAATCTCCTGTACACCCACGGTAGACCCTCATTAATGTCTTATGAAATAGCAGAACATTTCTCTCACTTCTTCCATAATAGGATTGTAGTACAGATTACATTGTACTGTCCACTTTGAGGAAGGCCAAGTGAAAGGAAGTAGCCAAGAACGATAAAAGCTTTCTAATAATCTGCGTAGGGGAGTGGAGATGATTCAGTTTAGGGCTGTAGTTTAGTCTTTCCTCCAATGCTATTGTTGGTCTGCTTCTCTGGGTTGTACAGCACAAAGGAAGAAATAGGCAGCTAGGAGGTGTAATACTATATCTAGTTTAATTATTTCCATTTAGGGAATCATTTGAAACATAAATGTTTCAAATGTTTGACCATATATTAACGGTGTACTAAGTAATTCTGGAAAAAAGATAGTTATATTTGATTTTAACTTTAAACAAAACAAAATCACCTAGGATATTTTTGCTTGATATGTTCCTATTACGGAACAAAGGCTGTGTAGAAGTACCAGATTCACATTCACCACGCACAGAGAATGGTAAACTAGCAGAAGATAGTTTTGGTCAATTTTACGAAAATGTATTAGCTTGCAATTGCATACTGTACCTTTTAATTAGGGTCTGTTTTAGTATGGAAATCACTGAGCCTTATTTCTCTAATGCATTTTATTTCAAATAAATCCTATAACTCCTGAGCCGTCTCCCTGCCTTCACAGGCAGATGATAAGGGGGAACGGTGTGGATGTAGATGTGTTCGTGGAGCTGGATGTGGGCTCGGAGTACAGCAACGACGAGCAGGTCCGCCGGGTGCTCTACAACGTGGTGAAGGAAGGCTCCATCGCTTCCTATGTCACCTCAGTCCAGGGCTTCCAGTTCAGACGGCTTGGGATAGGTAAGGACCCTCGGCTACCGTCGACGGGGGGTGGGGTGATGGGGGGAGCATCCTTGTTCCTCGCGTATTCACCGTCCTTGAACCACAACCGAATGTGTCGGTGGGCTTAGTCGCTCCTTAACATGTCGCTCTGGTTTTTAGCTCAACATCCAGCGGATCCTGTGGCAGACTTGAGGCCGGGTTAGTACTGTGCCATGCCTGCTGCATGCAGACGGGTGGCGCCGGTGTAGAGACTTGATTACCGTTTTTTAATTCTAGCTTGTTCTGGAGGTTGGAATGATTTGCTACAGCTACAGTACATCTACTTTCTTACATGTGTCCGCCTTCCTTATACTGTTTGATGAATGTTATGCATGCAAGCTGCATAGATTTACAAACTGAAACTGAATAGTAAGTTGTATTATTTGCAACTTTTGTCCATGTGGTACACAAACAGTAAGGAAAATACTTGCATGGCATGAGTTTGGTTACGGCTGCTGTTGTTTTATAGAATTGGGTCGCACTACAGTACAAATGTATCACCTTCTAAGACGCAAACAGTCTTCAAATGATGCTTATTTAATTAATGAAAAATATATTTTGCATGATGGAAAATCTTGCATAGAAACCTCTCTCATAAAAGGCGAAAGCGAGGTGCCTTGTGTAGTTGGTTGGACCCACTGTAGTCTGGCTTGCATGTGTTTGACCTGAGCCCTCCTCCCCCTTAGTGACCCCCAGCATCAGAACGTGCATGGTGAATGAGCACAGGTGTGGCGATGGAACATGTATCCCGAGGGAGTACCTGTGTGACAACAGGCCTGACTGCGGCGATATGAGCGATGAGAAGGGCTGCGGTGAGTGGAGAAGCTTGTAGTAGGAGCTTAAGGAAGAGTCCTCTGTGTTTTGTGTATTTCCTGATAATAACGCTAAATGACTATTGAAATATGTCTCTATAGGTCTATTTCTTGTTGTTAGTAACACTGTTGATAGATATACTGTACACATTTACATGAATCCACTTACAGGAATCCACCCTTAAAGTGGTTGTATGTGACTTTCTGCCACTAGATGTCACACTAAGCGCACCAGCATCATAATCCCAAACAAATGCGTTTTGTTGCCACAAACACACACACACACACACACACACACTCACACACCTGCACTAACATGCAGCCAACTACGGCCAGCCTTGAAAACCAAGAACAGATTACCTCAGATACCAACACACACAGAGCGTCATTCTCTACTTATTCTTTTCTGCTTATGTCATTCTCTGTTTATTACTCCGCTATATCTTTACATAGAAATAGTTGTTTGCTCCTAAATTAACCCTCCCAGTGTCCTCGAGATCAAACTGACCCAACGCACTACTTTGTTGCATCAGCAGAAGTAGCCAACCGCTGTACGGACATATGACGTGCCGCAGTTGGCGCCAACCACTGGCACACCAAGGTAGTGCGTTTGAAACCCAAGGACAGCGGGAGGGTTAATGTTGAAATGATTATATACAGCACCCTTAACAGAAGTTCACTTGAGCGTGGCCTTTGTGTAAAGCGGCGATTCCTTTCAGAACCGCCTGTTCCACAAACGGCCGCTCCTGGAACCACGGCCAGACCTTTCCTCACTACTAAGAAGGTGGTGCTGCCCCTCACGCCCATCGGACCGTGCAGGGCCGACCAGGCCACGTGCCAGAGCGGACAGTGCATTCAGCGGGACTACCTCTGCGATGGACAGCGCGACTGTCCGGACGGCAGCGACGAGTTCAGATGCGGTGAGGGGAAATGCGCGTGCACTCCCGCGCACACACTCACACACACCCTACTTCCTCATGCTCACGCCCAGATTATGTCTAGGTACCCCGTCACCCTGCGAGCCCAATGAGTTCAAGTGTGACAATGGTCGCTGCGCTCTGAAGCTCTGGCGCTGCGACGGAGACAATGACTGCGAGGACGATTCAGATGAAACGGACTGCCGTGAGTCACTTCTGTAGCGTTAGCTAGCAGCTGCTTCCAACAGTGTTGTCATTTAGAATACAGTGAAGAGGGAGGAAGCCCCTGAGACCACTGCTTGTGTTGCTGGGCGGCCATGAAAGAATTTCAAGATTGGGAAATAATTGTTTATTTACAGTATTTCAAATTATGTATTTTATATTTTATATTTTCACTTTTTTGTCAAGTTTGTTTGATTATCTTTAGTTAAATGGGGATATGCAAGTTATATGAGGGTCATGTGTCGTTAAAGATTCAGAACAAATTATTTAAATATTTATGACAGCTTGCTCAAATTAGAAGAGTGTTATTTTGCAGATGCTTCTAACCAAAGCAACTTACAGTGAGTACATTTTACATTTAAGTGCTAAGAAGTAGGAAGTACTCCTAGGCATTTTGCTGAATCATGCTTACAGGTCAGGCATGTCATCCAGGACTTTACGACTAGGAGTTGAATTCAAATTCATGTTGGGAGTCAAAGCCAGAGCCAAACCACTATACCCAAGACATTAAACTTGAAAGAAAATGATTTAACTCAGAGCCCAATACATAATATTTAAAAGTAGTTGGAGTTAACGTACGCCTCCATGTTCAAACATCCGCAGCCACCAACGAACCTGGTAAACCGTGTGCCCCCAAGGAGTTCATGTGTCTCAGTGACCATAAGTGCATACCGGCCAGCTACCAGTGTGATGAGGAGCCAGACTGCCCCGACCGCTCAGATGAGTATGGCTGCAGTAAGTCTCAAGAGTCCAACTGTCACAGCCCACATAAGACACACACACGGATCTCTCTCTCTCTCTCTCTTTGTTCTCTTTTATCCTTTCTCTCTGCACCCTCTGGGTTCCTTTGTGTGCTGTGACTCATTTGCAGTAAAGCAGGCTCTTTTCACGTATGTGACAACCGAGACACAGACGCTTTTTGTGTACCATCCTGCCCCAAGAACTGAAGCTGTCCATCCATGGCAGAGACTTGTATTTCCTCTGACTATGAGGAATTTGATGAGCTTCACAGAGTCACTAAATGCCAGTTGCATGCCAACCATTTCACACACTGCGGTTAGGACCTGTGTTTGTGTGCGTGTTGTGGGGCTCACAGATTTGTATGCGTTCTGTCCCCACTAGGCCCTCCGACGGTGACGAGCCCACCAACAGAGTCTGTCGTGGCCACACGGGGGGAGACTGTGGTCTTTACCTGTCAGGCTGTGGGGGTTCCCACTCCCATTATCACATGGAGGCTCAACTGGGGTCACATCCCTGCTAGTGGCAGGTGGGCTGGACGAGGTTCTCTTTGGTTTCACGTTATAGTACCATGATGGAAACGTTTGCATGTTGTTGCAAACACCAAATGGTTACATTTAAGCTTATGTAACTGAACACAACGATAATTATTTTCAAGTGAATCCAAAGAATGCTATGATGTTTTTATTTTTTTTTATTTTTTGATGGCGTTCTGGGTAAAACATGTGTTGCACAGTACTGGCAAAGCTTCCTGGAACAGGGCTGTAACCAGCTGTAACTGGTTAAAAACCAGCGTGACAAATATATGTAAGGAAATATTTCAAAATGTAGGTGCATTTTTCTGCTTTGCAAACTCCTCCATAAATGTCCCATGTAAATGATTGAGTAAGATATGGTGTAACCTTGGGTACATGGTATCAGCAAATAAAAATGATTCATCATATGTTGCATAATGTTTAAGGATAGTCTGACATTTTAAATGTATTTACTCTGTAAGCCTGCATGCCCCTGTCCTGCTTATGAGCCCATATGACTGACACTTCTCTCTACTCCTCCCCCTACAACATTCATAACCATGTTTAGACTCACACTGTTCTCTACCCCTTGTGTTTTGAACATAAACAGTGAGTAAGGGGTGTGGACTCATTCTGCTAATAACATAAGAGCTTTATATGTAAAGGAATGGGGGCAGTATAGTGAAAGACCACAACTAATATAGAAGCTGTGATCCCTTACATCAGCTCTCCATGGTTTCTTAGCTGTTTGTGCTCGTCCTTTACCCAGGATCTCCATGACCAGTGAGAACGGACGAGGCACCCTCGTCATCAAGGACGTGAAGGAGGTGGATCAGGGAGCGTACACCTGTGAGGCCATCAACGCCAAGGGCCTGGTGTTCGGCATCCCGGACGGAGTTCTGACCCTCCGAAACAACCCGGGGCCAGGTACTTGACCGCTGTGTGCTCCTCCGCTCCTGCTTTAAGGAGACACTCAACCTCCAGTAGTCACAGTTCTGTCTGTGCTTTGTGGCAGGAAACTGTCCCGATGGCCACTTCAGTGTGGAGGGCCGCTGTGTGTCCTGCTTCTGCGCTGGAATCACCAAGACCTGCCATGCCACCGGCCGCTACCGCAGCCAAATCAGCTTGCGTTTCAATGTGGAGGGTGACTACAAAGGTGCTGAGGAAGATGATGCCTCATTACAGACACATCACCATTTCCTGTCGTACACGTTATTATCAGTACAAGCCCGAAACAGAACAGTCGTTTAAAACCCCACCTATTAAACTACCTCCTTTTCACATCTTTTCTCCATTTCCTTTCCTAACATTCACTCCTACAGGAGTGAATGTTACATCTCCCTCCAGGCCTGGGATATCTCCTCTTTCCTCCACGCAGCTCCTTATTGACCCGGAGGAAGAGGGGTTTAGGCTGGTCGACCTATCTCGGCGTTTCGTCGCCCAGGACTCCTTTTGGACACTTCCCCGCCAGTTCCTGGGTAACAAGGTGAGGGGCGACGCACTACGTGGTCTTATGCTGATGTGTGAATTTGTATGCTGGTGCTGATGTTGCCGTACATGTTCTTAGATTGACTCCTATGGAGGTTCCCTGAAGTATAAGATTGAGTACATACTGGCCCATGGACTGTCTGAGCCCGAGACAAAGCCGGATGTGATCCTGTTTGGAAATGGGCGCAGGCTTGTGTCCCGCAGAGGCAGCCCTACCCTTGCCCGAGTGGTGAACCAGAAAGACATCAAATTCACAGAGGTAGGTCCATGTGCCCTCGCCGCCGCTAGCATAAAACCACTGCACGAACCACGAACGCAACCTGGGGGCTTTCATTTGGCAACACGGCTGCCGTTCTTGCTGTAGGAAAGCTGGCAGCACTCAAACGGCCAGTCGGTGAGCCGCGAGGAGCTGCTGATGACCCTGGCTAATCTGGGAAGCATCAGCATTCGCACCATCTACGACAAAAACATGGCCAGCGTGACACTTAAAGACGTCGTCATGGACACCACCACCGTGGACTTCAGCACCCGGGGCCACGCCAAGCATGTTGAGGAATGCAGGTACTGTAAGGCAGCAGGGCGTGGTATTGTATTGCATTGTAAGCAGAGGTGGATCTAGCCATGGACGTAGACCAGATGCCTTCACCTCAAAGCCATGCGTTGGCCTTCTCTCAGCATCAGTGTTGTCTTAGAGTGTCTGTGTGCGTCTTTGACGTTTCTGTTTGTAATAGACTGCGTGTGACTTCCCAGGTGCCCTCCCGGCTACACCGGCCTGTCCTGTGAGATGTGCTCTGCTGGCTTTGATCGTGTGCCTGGTGGCTCCTATCTGGGCACTTGCGCGGGCTGCAACTGTCATGGACATGCCAGCGCCTGTGATCGCATCAACGGACACTGTCTGGTGAGGGTTAGCTCCTCATTGGCTGCCATGGTTGCCCATTACGTGCTAGTCGTCAGTTGTTATTTTTCTATAGGATGAATGTATCTTTTATAAGGTAATATTTCAAATGTGTATATGTCATTGGTTTATAAAACCCTTCTAATGCTTATTCTCGTATGTTATTGGTATATAAACCCTTTCTTATACATATTCTTGAATTTATAACAAGCACCCATTTGGAAACATTTGCAAGCAATTTTGCCATTTAGCTCACAGACACAGAACATACTATGACTATAAAAAACATCAATTTAATTCAATTTATATCACTCAACAACGATAGCATACATCACATCTTTCACATGAGGAAATGATGCTAATTAAAAATGAATGCTTTGCTGTGTCCCTCCTTCCACAGAGCTGTCAGCACAACACAGAGGGCCCTCAGTGTGACAAGTGCCGCCCGGGATACTTTGGCGACCCCAGCAGAGGTCGTCATGACGACTGCAAGCCCTGCCCCTGCCCATACAGTGAGACAACTCGCCGGTAAGAGGTCACTGCACCTCACGCCACACATTCACCCTCACCAGGCACACTCTTCTACAAATGGATATGACTCACTGTATCAAGGGAGATACAGTGTGTACACACTGTAACTGTGAATGTCTGTTGGCTGTCTCATGTTCCCTGTTTGTTAGTCTTGTCATAGTCAGTGTTTTTCCTTGCGTTCCAGCTCTCTGTTCATTGTCACTGTTCACGCCCCCTGTGTTTCATAGTCTAGTTTCACCTGGGTTTTTACCTTGTCTACTGAGTTTAATTAACTTGCCTGTCTTGCCTCTTGTCTTGCCTGTGTATGTAAGCCCTTGTCTTACCAATCCACTTCCCTGTGTTCTTGCTCTGTTTGTTCTTAAGACCTTACTCATTCAAAGTTCTACCTTTTGTGTTGTGTTTGTTTGCCTTACATTTGTATATTGTATATTGTCTGGTATTATTACTCACTTGCCTTCCATGGAACAGTGCCTTACTCATTTCCCATCAACGTGCACTATTCATTAACCCGCTGCTATAAATATTAGCTGACTGATCCTTGGTCTGGTTTTGGGTCCTTGTTTGTAGGTTCTCTGACACCTGCTTCCTGGACACTGACCAACAGGCAACTTGTGACGCCTGCCAGACTGGCTATACAGGAAGACGCTGTGAAAAGTGAGGATATATTATAGACATAATGGCATTAATACAGCACGTTGTATAATTTACATTATGACTAATGACTAGAGATTCATGATTAGTAATAATTTACTAATGACAACGGATTAATACTGCAATGTTATGGGGCGTTCACTGTAAGCTTCTAATATTCATGTCTGTTTTAGGTGTGCTTCTGGTTACCAGGGTAACCCTCTTCAGCCCAATGGAAAATGTGTTCCATCCCGTAAGTATTGACACGACAGCTACTTCTGAAAGTAGCTTTTTCTCCTGAAAGTGGAGTAGAGTATGCGGTCATGGTGCAGGTATGCTGGGGAGTAGGAGGTGTATTTGTCATACCTCATATCTCTCCTTTCCTCTGCTGTCCTCCTCCTCCAGAGATCAGCAGCAAGTGTGACAACAGAGGCTCAATCAGCTCCAACAGCAGGCCCTGTAGCTGCAAGGTACTGTACTGTACAGTATAGGTAACACACGTATAACCCTCCCGCTTTGCTTGGGTTTCAAATGCACTACCAGAAGATGGCACCAGCCGCGACACGTCTTATGTCCGTGTTATGGTTGGCGCCCTCTGCTGGCATAGAACATGTATTGCACTGGGTCATTTTGTCCCATCGAACAGCGGGAAGGTTAAAGCAATGTAAAAGCGATTTTATTCGATTAACATTCTTGATGTTTCAGTCTCAGTCTTCATTGTCCCATGTGACCATGTGACATCTTCGTATGTGACAAAAGATGAGGCAGCCTTACAGATGGATGACATGTGTGTGTGTGTGTGTGTGTGTGTTTTGCAGAACAATGTGGCAGGCGCCCTGTGTGACGAGTGTAAGTCGGGGTCGTTCCACCTGTCGGAGGCCAACCCAGACGGCTGCCTGCAGTGCTTCTGCATGGGTGTCACCAGGCAGTGTGCGAGCTCCTCCTGGAGCAGGCACCAGGTAGGGCATAGTGCGCTCTAGCTAGCTTGTAGCAGCTCTGCCGCGACAACACAGCCACTCTACCGATGTTGATGGAAGAGAAGCTCAGGTTCCTGCGCCCTCTTACTGCAGGTCCGGGGAGGGGTGAACGGCCAGCTCTTCTCCCTCTCCAACAGCGGCAACACTAGAACGATTTCGGACGGGATCATCCAGCGATCCTCCTCGGAGGTGGCCTTCCGCTCTTTTTCTGATGTGCCCGATGAAGTCTACTACTGGGTCCTCCCTGAGAGCTTCAGAGGAGACAAGGTGAGAGGATGGGGGTAGGGGTGGCGAGACCGTCCTGGTCTCATGAGCTTCAGTTTGACTTTACCGTGAGAATCAGCTTAGAGAGGCAACCAATCCTCTCAATTCTATTCTCTTATATCTAACGTGTGACCAATCCGTCAATGTCATACTGGTAGCTACGGAAAGCCACTCAAACAATAATGGCCGTCCCTACAGATAGACAGACGGTTCATCCAATCACCTACAAATATTTTTTGTAAGTCCCCGATGGTTGTGTGCCTTGAACTACGTTCTGTGCGTGTAACAACCATCTGGCGTGTCAGGTTAGGGACTATTTTCTTTGCATTAAAAAAACAAAACAATGAAGTGTTTGTCATGCTAGACTTGACACAGTCATGTATGAGCATGTTGTTGTCTATAAAGGCAACCCCGAGGCTAGGAGTCGTGCGTCTAACATGCGTGTCATGTGACCTACATGATCTGAGACTTATCTTCTGAAGGTCGTAGGGGTGACATACCTTTCCACCAGTGTGTGAGCCACTCTCTCTTCTTGCCGACCCTCCCCAGGTCACAGCCTATGGTGGGGAGCTTCGCTACGTCGTGCGCTTCGAACCCAGGCAGCGCTCTCTTGTGATTGACGGTGGGCCATCTGTAGTTCTCCAGGGCAATGGCATTTCCCTGGAACATTACTCTGAAACGAAACCCATCGCAGGTGTCCAAACAACCGTCACGGTGACATTCAGAGAGGTGTGTGATTTTTCATTTGACATTCCATGTTACGCTTGCAGTTTTAATGGTGGTTATTATTTTAGTTTTTTGCTGTATCATTCTATAAAGTATTTGTTGTTTAGCTTATTTTGTTTGTGTTGCTTGTTTAAATGAAACAAAACCGTATATTCAGTCACTTCCACATTGTAGTACCATAGACGGCATTTCCTTTACCTGCATTCCTTGCTTTAGTCCATCAGGCAAATCCTTAGACAATGCTATCAACATAAACCCCCATCATTCTTCTTCATTTGCTCCTTATGTATTAGTCTATGTGGCGTCGTGCTGACGGACAGCCTTGTACTCGGGAGCACCTCCTAATGGCCCTGGCTGACATTGCGGTCTTCATGATCAGAGCCACCTATGCAGAAGTTATGGCTGAGAGCAGGTGAGGCAAACTTAGGTTCTTGTAGAGATGTACAGTTCATCAACATAATGTGTCTTGTCCAGTCATTGTCCGTATGCACCTGTTCTCATGTGTGCATCGCTTTGTGTGTGTGTGTGTTCAATAGCCTCTCAGATATTAGGATGGATATTGCTGTGCCCCACTCCACCGGCAATAACAGGGCTCTGGAGGTGGAGGAATGCGCCTGCCCTCAAGGATACAAAGGACCGTCTTGTCAGGTACACAAGCACACTGAAGCTAAGGCTATACTTTCGCTGTCCGCGAGTACACAGTGGTGTAAAAATCCTCACGTTTGCACACTTAGGCTCTGTGCGGGCATCAGCATATCTCCAGTGTTTTGTGGAGGTTTGTACAGTGGATGCTAGCGTGCTAGCGTGAGCACACTCCAGTAGGTTTAAAGAAAACTACTCCCAAACAGTCCATGTACACGTTGGAGTATATTAAGCAGGAGCAGCTGCCCCTCCAGGGAGGGCTAGGAAAAGGGGGACTGGAGGCTGCTGGAGTAATGGAACGCACAGGGCATTCTGCCATCATTTGATCCTGGCTTGAAGACGTTTTCCGTGCCCGTGCAGGAGTGCGCTGCAGGCTACACCAGGACTGGCTCCGGCCTTTACCTGGGAACCTGCGAGAGGTGCAACTGCAACGGCCACGCCAGCGGCTGTGACCACGACACTGGTGCCTGCCTGGTGAGTTATCGTCCCCTGGCGGGAGAGCAGAGGCCACCTTGGGCTCCTGTGGTGGAATGCACTAATGGTTTCTTGGCGAATCCCAACTTGTGCAATATGCTGCTACTCACTGAAGTGTTCCAGTGTTCCATTCATTACACCTCCACCCTGTGTGTGTGTGTGCGTGTGTGTGTTTTTCTGACCTAAAGCAATGCCTCCATAACACTGCTGGGCCACGGTGTGAGCAATGTAAGCCTGGTTTCTATGGAAACCCTGTGACGGGTGGTGCTCAGGCCTGCCAGCCTTGCCCCTGCCCTGGAACTGCCTCCAGCAACCAGTGAGTTCATGTTTTATATGGGCTCTCCCTCTCTAAACATTAAAGATACACTGAACGTCTGTCAAACTCTTTGACAGACGTTGAGTGTATGTTTAATGTTATTAAATTATTGTTTCAGAAGAACATACTTTTTAACATGGGTAAAAAGCTGGTTGCGATCTCCACCAGTAAAATGCATCCACAGGTTATTCGTTCACTGATGCATTTACATTTTGGATATATAAAAATATGTACTATTTTTATTAAATTCTACAACAACGAACTACCCTTGAAATATCTTAGCTAGATATTATCACAACTCAAGCAGTTCAGATTGTTGTAAAGTGATTAACTAGTGTACCTACAGACAGTTCATACTCCTCTGTGGCTTGTGTCTGTGGTGTATGGCTACAAACTAAACTAAAAGGCATACTGACTTAAAGAAACAGTGTCGGTGACCCTCTTTTCCACAGGTTCTCCCAGTCTTGCTACCTGGATCACGACGGCCAGCCGACCTGTGACAGTTGTGCAACTGGATACACTGGCAGGCGCTGTGAACGGTATGACCTTCAACCTTTTACATCTCCCTCTATCTTTCTGTAAGGGTCAGCTGGACACTGCTCAGTGTTTGGGAGTACAGGGTTGGCTGGCACCAAGGCACCAAACCGGCCATAGCACCCGTTGGTTTCCTTCACAGTAAAGGGATATGAGCATGTTTATGGTTTTGCACCTGTCTTGTCATGAATGAGCTATATTGTTGGAGGAATGTGCGAAGCCAATCAAGGCACCCATTCTGAAGTATTTAAGGTGATCTGGGTTATCTGTGAAGTAATGTACTTGTATGACAAGTCATTAGACTCTTCATTCCTATTCAGAAATGTGACCAAAGGTGTGATAAGTCTATGAATATGATTTTGAAGAAAAACAGCCACAACTATATGAGCTGACTGAGGAAACCTTTTGTTACTCGACTTGTCTTGACAATCGCTTTCTTCTGTCCACTGGTTTATCTCAGTATGACGTTTTGCTTACGCTTTGCGCTTGGCTGGCAGTGGAACCTGCTGTTTGTTAATGGGACCTGTGTTATGGCACAGGCCACATTTACATGTTGGGTGTCCACAGCATAAATGTAGATACGGCATTTATGAGGACTGCGTCTGTCTGAATCTTTGCTGCCTCCAGAGCAAAGATGGCGAGGTGACTTGGGCATGAGACACAATACATTAATCACTATGTTTGATCCCATCCACCTGCATCAAACCTGTTTGTACTATTTTGACATGAAGAAAAGCGACACCATTGGCAGAGAGTTGCAAGGACCCCTTCCCGCAGGTGCAGATAGAGGACTTCCTGCCTGTGGGATGTGGAGCAAAGGCGGTGTTCAATTTCAGCCTGAAAAAAGAGATTCCACAATACGGCAGCGGAGAAGATGATGGTGGTGATGATGATGATGGTGGTGATGATGGTGATGGTGATAGCGATGATGTGGATATGGAGGAGAGTGGCAATGGAGATGGCTTCGAGTGGCGTGTCACCACTATGGACCCCAGGAGCATAGACAGTGTCATGCCTACAAGGACTTTACTAACTACTGCATCCCGTCACCAGAGGACACGCTCAACCGCAACAACCAGGACAGGCGTTGTACCCTTCACCACAAACCGACCAGCACCCAGGCATCCTCCGCACTACACAGCCAGTCCAGAGGAAAGACAGTCTAACTTCCAGCACCTTCTCCGGATGCACCTCAACACCTTCAACCGTCGTCTGAGCATGCTGGAGAAAAACATGCTGGACATGAAGGAGAGCATTCAGAGAATGGAGAACCAGCAGATCCACCTCAGCTCCCAGATAGAGAAACTGTTTGCCTTGCAGCCTGCCGTAAAGAAGAAAGACAAGGTCATTGAGTTGGAGAAGAGCTACACAGACTTGGAGTCCCGCCTCAGCAGACTGGAGGGAAGGCTGGAGATCCTTATTGACGGCTTCACAGCACTGGCTCAAGAGTTGAACAAGATGAAGCGAAACAGACAAATTTCCCGTTCGGTCCAAGAAAAGAGGTCTCAGCATCTTTTAACTAAGGCCACAATGCCTTCTATTCACACAGTACCAAAGCCCAGAGTTCCTATTTCAACCACAGTAGAGCCTTTAATACGTAGAGCCACAGTACCCAAAAGTATACCAACACCACGTCTCCCTGCAAACAAACCAACTACATCTCTCAGAGATAGGAAATACAAAACATCAGCTACCACTAAGCCTACTCCTCCACCAGGCAAGAAGACTACAAAATCCAAAGCAATCACCACATCCTTCAGACATCACATCACAACAAGGTCATCAACCAAGTTAAAGACCACCTTGACTAAAACTAGACCCAAAACACAGACTACAGTAAAGCCTGAAAGAAAGGAAGTAGTGGAAAAGAAACCAAAGAAACCTCCACAGTTAAACAAAACAAAACCAGGTCAAGTCAAAGAAAAGGTAGCAACAATTAAATTTCAACTGGAACCACCATCTCATAAACTAATGACAGAAAGAATCAAACACCAAAATAAGCCAAGACTGGCAAAACTCCACCAGCAGGCCCATAAAAAGAACTCTGCTGGCAGCGGGACAAACGATGGTAGAAACATCTTACTTAGATCAGATGAACCAGACTTAAAGCGTGTGCAAAAAAAAACTACACAACCTGATTCTAAGAAACTGACTTCACAGAAAAATAAATCAGGTTCTGCTACAGTCACTAGACCTATGAAGACTACGACTGCTAAGAAACAGCAGAACAAGCAAAACCAAAAGTCCAAAATGGCTCGTAATAAAAAGAAAACAAGGACTAATTTAAGTGTTGTGGATTTACTGAACATTTTAAAAGGAGGCCATAGTTCTACAAAGGAGAGACAGGACCAAGATTTTTTTTTACATGTTGTCTTAGGAAAGCTGGCCATTCCTATTAGAATTATTCCTGATGACTAAGGAATAATGTTTTTTTTTCATGTATTTAACTGTGTGTATTAATATATATTCCAACATTTATGACTATTGCTTAGGAACCTTATGAAGGGACATATTAGAAGAATCTATCAGAAGAATGTGCCTTTGCAAACACTTATTTATTTATAAGTACTACTATATGTACTACTATTTGTTTGTTTAATATTTGAGTTATAGCATAGCAGCAATACCTCACATATTTGTTCTTGTGGCCAGACTACCTTAAATGTAGACTCAGCGATGCTGGAGTAAGATTGTTGATATTTGAAGTTGATCAAAACAAAAACACTTCACTGACATACAGTATAGTGCTCCCTCAGAAGCTTCGTCCCCCAAATTGGACACGCATGGCCAAGGCTTTGTATAGTGTTGTGTCTGCACCACTTTGTCTGTGTTCCCATTTACAGAGCCAGGACTGTGTTGAAACAACAGATTCATATTTCCAGAGCGCACACAGAATGGGCAGTTAGAGTGAGGAGATATTTGCTGATAAGTGTATTAGCTTACAATCGCTGACCCTACCTTTAAGTTGTATTGGTTACATTCCTTCTTACCTTAAATAATGGTCACTATTATTGCTATCCTTAATGTTAAGTTGAACATTAAGAATTATTTGGATTAATTACATTGCCCAGCACATTGAGAAAGATGACTGTTAGTGTAAAAATACAAATTGTTGATGAAAGACGGCTTATCATTATGCTATATTTAGTTTAGTTTGTCTACTAAAGTTACAGTACAAAACATTTGTGTTTTCTTTTGGATACATTTATTTCATTAGCGTGTTCTGGTATCAGTGTAGGTCAATATATTATCCCTTTTTGTTTTTTTTGCATATATCCTGTTTTACTTAACAACAATTAAAGCTGAAGAACAGCCCAGTTAGCCTGGATACTGTAGGTCTTTCCAAAGCACATTTTATAGAATCCAAGTCCTGTTGAAGCAGTTGGTTGGCTGTTGACCAGCGGACCTGTCAGAGGAAAGGTAAGACTGACAACAGATGTTTCCAGGGCAACCAGCAGGGATCTACAGCGGGATCAGCTTTTCTGTAAAGGGGCGGGGCCAATTCTTATGTCTGTCATATTTCTGTGTCTCTTCTGCTGTGACTTGTATTCACTTTGCTCATCAGTTGTGTTTTCTGCATATACGCAGAATTAATGTGAATCATGTGAATTCTGGTACAATTCTCATTTGCTGTGAATTTCAATATTTCCATTGCTCTATAAAGTTTCTGTCTCCGTTTCATATCTCATATAATATCTCATATCAGTTTCACACTTCTTTGAGAGGATAGGATCAACATGTTACACATGTTGGCTGTTTTAGCATTGGCTGTGCTTTATACAGTATATCACCAGTGCTGGCAGTGTTTCATTAGCTTTTCTTTTTTGGGATGGTAATTTATATAAATTCTTTCTGGGTGTGACTTCTTGGACTTATATTTAATGTAACTTATCCAATGTCTGACAGACCAGTAGAGAAATTATGTATTTATAATATACAAATAGCTTTTATGTTCTGTAATTTGTTTTTATTACCTTGATTCCTTTTGTTAATACTTTTTGTCTACTATCAAGGTCACTGCTCACAAACACGTTTCCTAAATGTATTCACTCATACGATCATACAAACATGCTGTTTAATGAAACAAATCTTCTATTTTGTATTTCAGATGTTCTGTAGGATACACTGGTAACCCAGTGGCTGGACAGAGGTGTGTTGTAGATAACGGTATGTCCATTTATCTAAACTAATGCCTGGTGTACTTCTAAGTGCCTTATTATTTATTATTTATAAGTTAAGACTCCTCTCTGGCATTACTCAATATTTATTGTATGTAAAGAAATAATGTTCTTTGCTTACGTGTTACAGATAACTGCTACAGCTGTGATCCAAAAGGAAGTGAAGGCTGTAATGGTGATGTGTGCCGCTGTAAGGTAAGAGAACAAATAATAATAATAAATAATGCATTGTATAAATAATCATGTAAATAGCCTAATCTTTATTTCTGAAACTACTCAGAACAGCTGTCAGATTCTATATATTGGTGTTGCAGATGAATGTTGAGGGCCCGACTTGCTCCAGGTGCAAATCTGGAGCGTTTCATCTTGGTCAGCACAACAAAGATGGCTGCCTGTCTTGCTTCTGTATGGGTGTGACTCAGCAGTGTACCAGCTCTAACTATTATAGAGACCTGGTAGGCCGGCTTTTGATTGTATCATAATTATCACCAGTATCACTATAATTTACTTTATAAGGAGCAGTTATATGCTGCAATCATACAAGATACAGTTCCATGGACATCAGTTCTCTGAAAATGAAAGTTGAATACAGTGTAAATGCAATTTAAATGCTTGTTTCTCAGGTGACGACAGCCTTCGTTCCAGGGAACTTCCAGGGCTATGCTCTGGTAAACCGCCAGCGCACTAACCGCATCTCTACTGGCTTTACTGTGGAGGTGTCCACTGAGGGCACACAGCTGTCCTACAGTAACTTTGACTACCTGGGACAGGAGCCCCACTACTGGCAGCTACCTGAACTCTACCAGGGAGACAAGGTCAGTGTGTTAAGTGTCATGCAGTAATGCACACAGTACCATAATAATGGAGGGAAGCGGAAGGAGGGGTTGGAATAACACCAGGATAAAACCAGAATAAACCTGTAGACCATCCTCAAAGCGTCATCCACTGCTGTTTCTTCTCACAGCTAAGCTGTTTCTTCTCAAAGCTGAGCGAATATTTCTTCACATGCCTCTTCGTGCAATATTCTCACATGATCTGTGCGTCCAAAATTGTTGCAACAGTTTTCTGTCATATCCTAAGAGCTTTCAAACCTCTTTTCTGTGTTTTAAGAATACCTTTTTATATGCTCACCATCATCTCTAATTTTGTATTTGCACACTATAGAAAGAACCCTCCTTTGCTCGATTCAAAAGAGCAGAGCAGGTAAAACAAGTCACTTCTTGTCTGCTTGTGAATGAGAGACCCCATTACATTTGGTTGCATGTGCATACTGTAGTATGGCATGTGTAAAGGCATTGTTCCATATTGTTGCTGTTACCAAACGTTCTGCCATGTACATTTTTGTTATACTGTATGATCAATGTTGATTTGAATTATTTGGTTGAAGCATGGATTTAATGCAGTGCTTGTTGTGTACAGTTCGCTTACATTGCAGTGAAATCGCTAAGCACACAAGACTTTATGCTCCACATCCTTCAAAATCATTCACTTTGTTTAGTTGCGAAATACACAAGGGAGCAGGTGCTCTCATGTTTAACTAAGCAGTTTCCACAGCACTCCCAAATGACATCTGCTCGGTGGTAATGATGGCAAGGCCTTGTTGTATCCACATCGATAGACCATGGCGGAAGGACGCTGCTATATGGGACCTAATGGCCACCGAGAGCCTGTCTAATGTCTCTGTGGCGGCTGGGCCAAAAGAGTGTGCTCCATAGATTAATGTAGCTCTACTTAATGGCTCCACAGGCCTGCTTAGTGTGAATAATGCAACCCCAATGTTATGGCCATCGTTCACTTGGTTTTAGGGTCTATATACGTATCATAGATGGAACATGGACAACAATTCTAATGAGATGGAGGACAAACTGCCTGTGTGTGTGTGTGTGTGTGTGCGCGCGCACGTGTGTGTGTAGAAGAAGTTTAAATTGACTTGCATAGACTTGCAGGCGGCCTGGTTCGTGTTCACGTACAGTATGTAAACATTCCTACAGCGTTAGCATAGTTGACTCCACACCTGTTTGCACTGTATGTTCAGAGGTCCTATATGTCTAGTTGGTCTGCTTGCATAGTTCTATTGTGTGTTTATATTGTCTGCCCTGCTTTACTTGACCTGTATTTGTATTTTACGACCGCGTCTGTGTCTGAAAGCTGCTGTGCAAATCAAAGGGTTTCTAGAGGCTTGGCTCATGTGGCATGACGTCTTATCATCTGTGTGACGTCTCCCTGCTGAGTCTCACACTAACCCCCCCCCCACCTCCACCTCCACCCTATGCAGGGTGAATTCAAACACCTGGACGACCAGGTGTGGGCGATCCTGTCAAACCTTTCCTTTGCTGCGTCACGATCCTCCTCCTCCCGCTCCCGCTCCTCTCGGTTCCCGAGTTCCCCCCCCTCCCCCCGCTCCTCCGGTTGGTCTTTACGTGACCCCGCCCCTGCCTCTGCCCCGCCGGGCATCTCCTCCCCGGTCAGGCCCGGCGGGCACCCCTCCACCCCGGGTCACTCCACGCGTCTCAAGGTACACCGGGGAGGTCATTTAGATTTAACGATATATCCACATGGTAGTAGCTATGGTGACAAAATGCTGTAGCTATTCTAATAGAATGCCGTTTCCTTACAATTGCTGGTGTATGACCTGTCCAACTATTGACACATGTACTACTGGTTCAAAGCGTCAGCCAAATGCTGTGAATGTAAATGTATGGAGGGAGGGAGAGGTATACAGTCTTTATCTTGTGTTTCTGACTGGGTGTGTCGACTCTGACAGACGTTGCAGAAGAATACATTGAGCAAGACCCCTGGCAGTGCGTCTGGGGCCGGCAGCCAGGTTAGAAGTGCATCTAGACGCGTCGGTGTCTGCCGTGAATGACTGACTCACTGACAGCCTGCCTCACACACATGCACACACACACCCGGTTTCCATAGAAACTGGGCAGGCAGTGCTCACACCTTGGCCCAGTAGTGTTATGGAGGCATTGCTTTAGGTCAGAACAGAAGACACACACTCACACGCACGCACGCCTGCTCGCGAGTGTACACACATCCACACCCAACAGGAAAGTGCCACCCTCCCTGTGATACCATGGCTTTGAAGTTAATTAACAACTGATTGGCCTCAGATTGTGCAGGGCAGTTCAGTTTTAGTGCTGTACTCCATCACACTCCATGCACTGTGGAGCGAAATGAACTAACCTGGAATGTGTTGGATTTTCCCACAGAAGGGGGGTACGTTATTAAGGAAAACTGTAGCTTGTTCCCTCTTCCTCAGGGGTGGCATTTTGTCATAGTAAATAGCATCTGCTAAAGCTTTTAAGGCTTTGCTCTGTAATTGACAACGTGAGAGTAACATCAGTTTGACCCTGGATGGCTTGTGTAATTTCACCACTGGCTGTCCTACATTATAAAACGTTGCCTTCACTGATTGTCCTGCCATGTTCCTCTTGACAGTGGAGGCTGTTGTTGTGGTTGTCAGACACATGGTGTAAGTCCTTTGCCAGGTTCAAGCTGGGCAGAGTCAATGTAGTTAAATGGCAATACCGAGATAGAGCGTGTACATTTATGTTTAGTTCAATGTGACAATGGACGCTCAGACCTTTCTCTTTGATGTGCTGGCCTGCTTGCTCTGCTTCTCTTCCTGTTGAAGTCTCTCGCCCCCTCTCACTTTCTTTCTCTCTTTTTGGCTCATGCCTCTTCTCCCTCCTGCCTCTCAGTACGCTTTGGTCTACAAAGGTTTCAGCTTGCATCGGGACGAACTGCTGTACTGGCAGCTCCCCAAACAGTTCATCGGGGACAAGGTAACCGTGCCAACTGAGGCCCCTCCCCTCCCCACCCCACACCATTCTAAAAATGATGGTGGCACTATAAACTCCCTGTGGAGTCTGTTTATTTCATAAAATCAAACTGTCCGCTGTCCTTGACTCAACACTTTCCAAGGTCTAGGATCAATCAATTGGATAATTCTATCTAATGAAAGAGAATTCATTACTTTGTGGTATGAAACATCATCACATCATTTCATCACAAATGCTGGTAAACATTTACCAATGTTTACCAGCATTTTGATTAGACATGATGTATCTTTCGATTTTATTGTTAATTCTTTTAACATTTTTCAGACTGAAGGAAATGATTGTACTGCTAGAGTGCCAATGTATTAATTGAGGAGGGCATCGTATTGGCATTGTTTGCATTTCATCACAGTCTTGGTGTCAAAACAAGCTTTTCTGCATTATGTGTGATGCTAACAATGAC
>JAODUG010000022.1:4847520-4864573 GCA_027564795.1 Aphredoderus sayanus | reverse complement strand
TGCCAAGTTGTCAAAGGAAAATTACAATTAAAATCTATTTAATATTTTAACTATACTGATGTAATGTTCACAATTGCAAAGCAAAGGCAGTGCTGGACACAAACCTACGAGTTTACCTTTAATCCAACACATTTTAAATGAATTTGCAAGTTATTTTTAATAGGTATTTTGTAATTGGTGCTAAACAGAATTGAAAACTGAAGAATATTACTGTTGGTTCATTTTGCGTTAATCCGGTACCCATTATTTGCGTCAGGTATCTCTAAACCTATTGAGGTGACCATAGAGGAGCCAAAAGAACAGACCATGAGGGTGGGGTCGACCGTCAGCTTCATCTGCACCGCCAAGAGCAAGGTAACGCTACCCTATCATCTCCCCATTACTACAGACTGTGCATTCAAACGTGGTGAGGGTTTTGTTGCAGTTAGAGTTGCCAACATCAATATGATGATAGTGAACTGACAAAGTTCTTATTATTACTTCTTATTGTGTTGTGTAATCCAAGTAGGAGTACAATAGGCTCTCTGTGAGGACACAAAGCTTTACTTGGAGATACCAGTTTACAGCCACAACCCAATCTGATATGGACCTCCACCAAGTCTGTCCCAAATGAACTGTACACTTGCCCATTCTTGCAGTCACCGGCCTACACCATCGTGTGGACCCGGCGGGGTAACAGAAAGCTGCCCAACCGGGCCATGGACTTTAACGGCATCCTGACAATTCAGAATGTCCAGCCTGAGGATGCAGGCATCTACGTTTGCACTGGCTCCAACATGTTCGCCATGGATGAGGGCAGTGCCATCCTCTATGTGCCAGGTTCGTGATCCATGGCACTGTATTCCATTACCCTCCATCACCCACTGCCAGCCTATCGGTTCCTTTCCCAGCCCCCAAACACCCCGCCACCCCGTCCATCTTGGAATGGTGCATGCTTTGTTGTGATTGCATCTTTGTGCACTGTTTCAAGTCTGCTACTGCTCAACAGCATAATAAATGTACAGCTCTAACCTCTGCAGCTTTTGCCTTTTTCTGTCCTGCTGTTAGCATGGATGTTGATTGAACTGTCAAGCCTGCTTTTTTACTGTGTCATGTAATGTATGTCGCTGTTTTGGCATTTTTTAGAAAAATATACAGCTTGTGGGTCTTATTAATCTAAAACGAATTCATCTATCCGAATAACTCATGGTATGGGGCCAATTTCAGGTTTTCATCTTTTTTTGCAGTGGCTATATGCTGTGTTTGTCATAAAACATTGGGATAAACTAGAGCAAGTGTGCAGTCCTTTGAATGACTCAACAATCTGTTAACAGTAATGTCCTCAATACTGAAACAACTGCTGAATTGTTATTTTACTTTTTTCCTTATTTGCGTCAAATTATTTGGTGGTGGTGTGGTTGCTTCTTGATCATTGGTGTAGCTACCGATTTCTGCTGGTTTCTAGCAGGGTGCTGGTACTGTATATGGTGTGCCCTGGGGTCCTGGATCCCCTGGTAAATAACGTTCTTTGAGATGTAGTGATACACATTCTGGAGTGATGGGTGCTTAAAGACTGACATTCAAAGAGGAACCCCAACTGGAGGATCCCATCCGAATTCTGTTGTCTGTTGTTGCCATTAGTTTAGTTTAGTTTGTTTCACCACGCACAGTATTCTCCCTAAATCTGCCATGTTACTATCTTAATCATTATCATGAATGCGGACAGAGTTAATGGTGCTGTCAGCCGTGCAGTTTTTGAGTTTACATTACATATGCTGTTATACTATTGAAATATCGCTGCTTTGTTTCGAAGTTTTAGTATATTGTTTTAGTAAATGTGTAGAATAAAATCTTCAAATCAAGTTAATTCAAATGTTATCCACACAATATTTCTACACACAAATTACCGAAAATGCTAACATTTTATATAGTTTTTTTTTAATTATGATAAATATATATTGTAATTATTTCAAGGGTGCAATTACTTTGCATTATCTGTGTTAAATACTATGTAGAGAAATTATCAACTTTTTTATTGATGCTTTGACCAAACATTTTTATACTGTCTTTATCGTATCTTTGAAAATGTTTTATTATTATATTAGAAGTAACTTTATACAAGTTTATGCGGTCTGGATTAAATCTGCACATTTGGAGTTTCTGATATAAATATATTCATTTATTTCTATATTACTTGCTACTGTCTCCAATGGTGCTATTGGGAATGTATTCCTCACATTGTTTTAAAATAACTATTTTTATTTTTTATGAACTGATATGATATACACTTGTCATAATGCATTGTCTTTATCATAACTGTGAAAAGATTTTGTGAAAAGGGGATTTGATTAAAATAATGAACAGTCCATCCATCCATTTTCTTTAAACATATTTACATGTATTCTGTTCATAGTGATAAGGCTTATTTATACTGAGAATATACTGAGAAGGGAGGCAACTCAAAATGTGACCCATCACAAAGGGTCACTACAGATTCATATATTGTAAATATACAGTATATACAGAAAAAATTAAATACAGAACATCATACCCAATGAAAGAAGTGAACTAAAGACATAATTAATATTAATGCTGCTGTGTCACGTCTGTCAAAAAGCACAATTCTGATGGGGTATAATATCTTCACTAAGCAGGTTACGGTCAGCATATGACCACAAGCTGTATACTAGCTGTATAATATAATATATAATATAAGTTCAGCTTCTCATTACTAACCTGCATGTTGACTGTGTCTTGTTTATACTTCATGTCTCGTCCACTAGTTATTTGTGTTTCTCATAACTGTGTGTGTCTGTGTGTGTGTTTGCATATTTTATTTCCATATTATAGTAAAACAACACAAACAGTGGATGTGTTTGTTCTGTTTTTTTTCATTGATTTATTGGAATATACCATTTCTATTCAATATTTTATTATGTTTCTATTTTTTGAAAGTCCACCTGGTTGAAGGGTACAGTAAGTATATTTTTTATTGCATATACTGTAACTGAATACAATGGTATCAACCATTTACCACTTATGATGCTAAACCTCTTTTGTCAACTTGTGGCTGGGGGATTTTCCCATTGTATTTTTATATCTAAAGTCAAACAACAGGAAAACTCTCTTATCCATGATGAGAAGTTGGTTCCATTTGCATTCAAGTCAGATCACTGTCGTTCACTATTAAGTGTTTCTGTTTTGGATGATGCAACCAAAGCAAATCCTGCCAGATCGTGAGATGGATATACTGTAAGTGTCCCCAGGAAAGGCGGTCAGTCAATGGGCCCTCGGTAGCAGACGCAATGGAGAATTCCAGTCAGCAGGGTGTTTCCTCTGTTTTCCTCTGGAGAAACTGACCTGTCAGTTAACCCTCTCCCCTCCCTTCCCTTCACCCCCTCCACCTCCAGAGGGCTCACAGACTCAGATGTTTTTCACAGCCTATGAAATGTTTGAAGGACATGGAAAGCGTAAGTCCTGCATGGTCAGGGTCTCCTCTCTCTGCTGGCCTTCCTGGAGGGACCTCCTTGCCCCTTCTCTATCTGGCATGCACTCATCTACCGCAACAGGGATGTTATCGGCATCCCAGTAGTGCCCATATACAATCAGCACCACACAGCCACCAAAACACAGGCTTGAAACATTATTTGTCAGTTACATAGTGTAACATAATTCAGATTCTCTATAACATAATATGCTGATCAGATAGCATATTGTTGTACAGTATTTAGATACACAAATAAAGCTTTGAACTTAATTTAGCTGTGTTAAGTTTTTGACTTAACACTGTTATGTTCAGCTATGACAATAGCATGTACTGTATATTCAACACAGCATGACTGTTAAAGACTATTGAATAAACATCTTCATGTGTAGGGTTGTCATGGTTACACTAATGCATTGCCTTGTAGGTTATAAAGTGAGGATTGTACATGAACATTACTGGGTCCTGCCTGGCTCCTCGGGTTCATGCGGATCCATCACTGCAGGGGAAAGTGCATGTTCATTTCTATGGGAAGCTCCTACTGTATGTTGAGTCCAGTCAAACAAAATAACTAAATATACTTTTAAATTATAAAATATATATTAGATCATTCATTATATCAAATTATACTATTATATTATGAAATACTGTATCTACACAATTATACTAATAATGTATGCTTACAATAGCACAAAATAAATTAAAATATACATGAATGCCCTTGGAAACCCAGACACGTGTTTTTAGTTCATTATTCTTAGACTAATTTGACTGTTTCTCAGGTTCAATTTGAGCACAGCTACAGTGCAGGATACATTTGCTGTTGTCTGCACTGAGCACCAATCACAAAGAAAGGTGTCCCACCCTACCAGATGTAACTGACAGTAGATTAGACAGATCGACTGAGATCTGCACACGCTGAAGCCCACAGAAGAGGCTTTGATTTTTCAGCCACATAAACTTAAAACACTGTGTGGGTTTGTGAGGGACTTTGAAGAATAGCTATAAACCATTGCTGAAAACTACACTTAACTATGTAGAGAAAGGAAGCAATGCATAGTACTATTCAAACTAACTATCTAACTAACAGCGACACTCAACACTCAGAGACGGGAGCCATCTATTCCTTTTCTTCTCTGCACTGCTCTTTCCCTTCGGGAACCATGCTGTACTTCGACATAGCTATTATCTAAGCTTCAAACATCATATTGTGCCTATTACATCCCATCACCACCACATTACATCCTGTCACATATCATGACGATGAGAAACAGGCTGGTGCATACTATGAGAGGCCTGTACTATAACTGTCAACGCTGGTTATTAATGTGTGACTCACCCTGCCAAATGGCATTTCAATAAATGCGTATGTACTATTTTCAATACATTAAACACTCAAATGTGACAGTCACCACGTTTTCCTTTCATTTTGCATTCACTTGCATTGTTTTATGCTGATTGCTGCTCTACAGGTAGAGCAACTGTTAAAGTTCTTAATTATAATGTAAAACATACATTTGTTTTAGATATTAACCTTCAATTCAAATGTACAACAAAATTGAATAACTGAAGAATGCATACTACAGTACCAGCACAAGCGGCAATCAGCTGGCTAGATTAGAAATATTTGTCGTCGTTAATGATGTTTTTCACAAACAATGGAAGTGAATGAAAATTTAAAAAAATGATTCCATGTCCCTTGAGTTTCACAAGCCTTTCATCATACTTATTATACAAGATAAAGATTTTATGCATATTCCAGAATAGGGAAAAAGAAACATACAATATTTCGTTTTTGGAGTTCCTATAAGTCTCCAACCTACACAGCCTCTAAAAGTAGAGCAGAGCATCACTCGGCCATGTAGTCTCTGTGAGGTCAAACACTTCCAGCCCAGCCCCAGCAGTGTTCTGCCCACTTTTTTTTAATTTATTTTTTTTGGATGAGTTTGAATACGAGGCCTTGCAGCCAGTGAATCTGGCACACACACTAATGTGCCAGACGCCATGCCAAGCCAAGGCTAGCCTGGCATTTCTCATCTATGTCATCTGCTCTGAGGAGCAAGGCGAAGGGTGGGGCCACAGGCGTAGGCTGCCACTCTAACACACAGTCTGGTCAGCTCAGTTTTCAGTTCATTCAGAAGCATTCATCCAAACAGATTCCTAGCAGCTTACAGTACCCAAGCGGGCGGTCACAGATTGTACGTGACCACTGTGCAACTCCATCACATTCACCACAATGGGAGAAATCAGCCTCTCCATTTGGGCATGTGTCTAATGGCTGTGTCTCCCGCCCCTGTAGCTGCTGAGGGGGTCCAACCTGTGGCTACAGTCACTCCTCCGTCGCTGATTCTCCAGCAAGGCCAGAGAGCAGAGTTCCGCTGTACAGCCACTGGCAAACCTACACCTGCTGTGGAGTGGGTTGGTAAGACCTGACCTGATCTGACCCAACCTGACTGTGTCCAATACTGGAGTTAATTTTAGGTAGGGAGAGTATACACATTTAAATGTATTTCTGTTCTGAGACAGAAATATATTAGTCTCTTAGATTACATAGTGTGGGCAGTTAAAAAAGGTACTCCTTGATTAAGTTATAGCTCCCCCACAAATCTCTCAGCTATGATAATGCTATGCTGGGGAAACAGTAGGCGTCTGCACACAAAAAGCACTAAAGGAGCAGTGCAACAACATATGACATCGAAACAGCTTACTGGGTGCGTCCACTGCAGTTTAACCAATGCTGAACTTTATATGAATGAACAAATCAAAACGGGGTCCTGTACATGTAGCTTTACAAAGAATAGGTGTGAAAGAATGTACTGGAGAAACAAGATTACATTTTCTTATTGAGCGAGCATACAGGACCTGATGATACTAGCTAACAAGCATGCAATTATCCCATCCCCAACCACATTACATGATATCCACTATTGTAGATGTGACCGCCCATAAGACAAAACTTCCAAATGGGCATACTTGGCTGCTACTGAATGTTCTATTCAATGCTGTCTCACTCGCATGGTGACAGTGTGTGCCTGTAGTTGCAGGAGGGCCAGATAACAGGATGAGTCCCAGAGCTGTGGTACGAGGCGGGGTCTTGACCTTCACATCCGTCACTGAGGCTGATACAGGAGAGTACATCTGCAAGGCCTTGAACACCCATGGAGAACACTCAGCACAAGTCTCCCTCTATGTGCAAAGTATGGCGTGAGCATTATACCTGGCCTGTGTTCATCAAAATGCACTGAGGGGATAAGCTAAATCAGTACGCTCAACAATTGTGTAGCCCTAGTTTGTATTTTCTGCCATAGAATTTAGCAATAGATTTATTCACCATATACTGTTTGAGTAATCTGTATATAACATTAACATTTTACAATGTACAATGTCCATTGGATTTTTAAAGGTACTTTAAAGGTCCACTAGGTAATTCTATTTGAAGGGGGGGAAAAGTAAATTATAAAAGTACATTTAAAATGTTTTAATTGATGAGCTGGACATTCAAACGTTTCTTTCATACAGCATGAGCTAATATGTCTACGTAATTACATGTACAATACATTGCATAACATGTTTACCAATACTATATACATCACAGTAGGTGTCAGTATATAATACACAAACCGGTATTATCAAGTGATTGAAGTGAGCATAGTGACATTTTGAATAAAATTAGGTATTATTGGGTACTGTAGTTCTTACGTTATGTAAACTGTCTGTTAGGGTCAAACCAGTTGGGCCAAGGCATCAAGCCTGAGGTTCAAGTCAGTCCCCAAAGTGTGTCCATTCATGAAGGGGAAACCCTGAGGCTGTACTGCCGTGCATCAGGATCACCTACTGCCAAACTCACCTGGATGAAAAGCGAAGGACAAATCTCTCCACATGTAAGAAAATTCCTCCTTTTAATGAGCAGTTGAATGCTTAGCATGGTTTGATTAAAACTTGGAACTAATGTATTTACATTGTGGTGTGTTCTATCTGTATATGGAGGTGTACAGTAACTACCGGTGGTGATTTTTTTCTTTCTTCCAAGGAATTTATTGCAGTTTTTTTCACCAGTTTTTCAGTATTTTGACCATATTCTTTCTTTTTATTTTTCCCTCTTTTGTTTGTTTCCTCCCTTTTTTATCCCACCCTGTTGTGTTGTTTGACATTTTGCTCAGGCTATTCCTTCTCATGGTTTCCATCAGTTTAAAAGCAACAGTCTCGATGTGTTACAGAGACGTATTGAAGAGCTGCAGGTCTGTCCATCTGTCCTCTGTCTGCTTGTTTTGTCTCTCACTTCCCACCGTTGTCCCTACTGACCACATCTTTAAACACTGTTGACTAAACGCATG
Organism: Aphredoderus sayanus; assembly: GCA_027564795.1. Lineage (NCBI taxonomy): Eukaryota > Metazoa > Chordata > Actinopteri > Percopsiformes > Aphredoderidae > Aphredoderus > Aphredoderus sayanus. The sequence continues at coordinate 4,856,776 of JAODUG010000022.1, read as the reverse complement.
ACTGAAACTTTTTAAAATGTGTCTCCACAAATGTAACATTGTAATTGTCATTAATTCCACAGCAAGTTGCTGTTCACCATGCTAAATCAGAGCTAGCATGACTATTCGCTGTAACAAAATAATTGAATTGTTGTGTAAATGTTTTTGGTGTTTTAAGTGTTTCATAGTCCATTGTTTTGTGACTGTTCACATCATATCATCCCTGACATATTTGTTCTAAACACACAGTAGGGTCCCTTGATTCCATTCGCTATATTAGCAGGACTATACATACAGTAGGTACTGTAGTGAAGGTGCTGCAGACATAGTTTGTGCTTGTGTTAGTCTGGCATCCACTAGGTTTGGCCTGGCGGGCTTCAGAGCCCATTTAGTTCTGCCTCAGCAAGCCCCTGCGTTGTGTCAGCCTTTCCCAAGGGGGTGTGGGGGGGGGCGGACACTGTCGTGCGACCACGCAGAAATTCTGTGTGCTCTAGCAGGCGGGCTGCTTTGAAACGTCAATAGGTTCAGACACCACATTGAGCCCATGGGCACATCACAGCCGCAGCCCGCCTCACGGGTGACTGGGCTGGAGCTAAGCAGTTTTGTCTGTAGATGCCGCGAGACACGCCGGATACAGTAATCCTCACCCGCATCCTCCCCTTTCAGGGTGCCTCCCATTTTAGGTGTTCACACATTTTTCTAAAGCTTCAGTCATAATAATAAACAAGTTGGTTTCATATTGATATTAATATTTTATTCACATTCAGAAGAAACATTATATATCATGAAATGTTTGCTTGAAGTCATGTTATTAATGAGGTATACTATGAGTGAGTAGATTTGTTAGATTTTACCATCAAGTAGAGAACTGCTTCATAGTGCTTGGTTGGCTTAAATCAATTTGTTTTATTGTGTGTCCATTTCTTATTGACCCTAATTGGTCACTTCTGTACATCTGAAACATTTCAGTTTCACTTTAGTAACAACTTCTTGTACTAAATATTTTAGCATTGTAGTAGTTACTTGTTTTCATATTAACACAGTTTAACCACACAAATCATTAAAATAATGCTACTTTGTATCATGTAGCCTACAAGTTGCAAATGCAAAATTCCATTTGTGAAAAGCAGCACTATACTGCATCAATAACCGCCGTGTTGTTAAATTTTGCCGTAGTGCTTTTGTGTTGCTATTAGCTAGTAGGCTAATAATTTAATGTTATGTTGTCGGCAATGTTTGTGTCGTGTCAAAGGACTACAGAGGTAAGTCTGTATGATATGTGTATGTGTTTTTTGTGTTGATATGGCATATACTGTAAACATTTTAATCATGTAATAGTTTTCAAAAGATTGGTGCTTACGTCATTCCAGGCATCAGTCTTTGTTTGAATATAGTGGCAAACTAAACTCCTTGCATGAAATTGTGATCCCTCCAGGCCAGCATGGATCGTACTGATATTGGTACTCTGCTCATCCCGAATGTCAGGATGTCTGACGCAGGTACCTACATATGTGTAGGCAGTAACAGCGTTGGCTCAAATAGAGCTACAATTCAAGTTTCTGTGCATAAAGGTAAGATGCCAATAATCCTTAATGTTCAAACACACAGAGCAGTAACATACAGTATATGTTAGTATACTGCCCTACAAAGCCTAAGTGCAGTAACTATGTAGTTACTGCAATTTATATATGTATTTTTCTCAAAAACAAACAGAACTCTGAACTGAACTGAACTAAAACTTTTACACAATAAAGCCGATATAAAGAAGTTCATTTTTTTGTAATTACTCAATTTTGACCAGATACATAGTTACTGCGGTTAGCCTCTGTAGGGCAGTATACATTTTACATTATTTCTATTTTCAACTCACCTCTGATGTTGATCAAGAAATATGATCACACTTTTCCTTTAACACAAGCCCAGTTAAATAAAATAACTAAATATTAAACAAATGTTGTCATCAATCACAGGTAAATATATGTTTATATGCATTTTCTTAATTTGCTTTTGACAAACCCGAATGTTAGCAAGATGTGTTTAGATCATCTTGGGGTTAGATTATCATTCATTTGTCAAGTAGAGTAGTGTCCGGGAGACCAACAGAACAACAGCTATCGGCTCACAAAGCATAACCTGATGTATGTGCTTTCTGGTTTGGCAGCTGCTCACATTGCCTCAGCCATCACCATCCAGCCCTCGATAGCAGATGTTCAGGAGGGACAGAGCGTGGACCTCAACTGTTTCGTCCCTGGAAACCCTCCTCCGCAGGTGACCTGGTCAAGAGCCAGTGGGGCCCTCTCCTCCAATCACCAGGTGGGAACACACACACTCACATTCACACACACACACACACACAGGCTCAAAAATCACATCCATGCACAGAAGAGGTAAATAGGGAAATATGTAATCTTTGAGAAGGAGGTATAATACTGTCTTGACCAAACTGGAATATACAAAAAGAAAGAAAATGAATTCTAAAACAAAATATGCAGTTATGTATGCTTTATGAAATATTTCATCATAAGTAGCATCTTATCCAGTACTTTTATACATACTTACACACAACTCTTTAATGTTATGAATATTTTAGTAAAACACTTTAGTAGATGTCATACTTAGATAAACATGATATTTTATTATAAATTAAAACTCCAAAGTTAAGGTAACAATGTAATTTAAGCTTAATTTAACATTACATAGTACATTTAACATTACATTGTAGTTCAGCGCTTGAGGAACTATTATACTGGTACAGTATTAAGCTCTCACGCTGAGATATTGAATGTTTTGGCTGAAGGTCCTGGGAAACCAGCTGCGTATCCTGTCAGCCACTCCATATGACTCAGGAGAGTACATCTGCCGAGTGCAGGGCACCCCCGGTACCCATGGTAGCCATGGCTCCTCAGTCCGCCAGGCCTCTGTCTCTGTGTCTGTCACCTCTACATCCTCCCGTAAGTATTATAATACACGTGTAGACACCTAGCATGTAGTGGTAGGATTGTCGGAATTAACATTAAAGCAGAAGCACATCCTCCCCATGAGAGTCCATTTTATTTACGTTGTATATATATATATATATATATATATATACTGTATATAGACCTTAATCACATTACAGTCTCAAACAGTCTCTGTTCACTGTTTATGTTATAAACCTGTCCACAAATATGTATGGGGCAGGGTTTATTCATTTTTAATCTATTCATCTGCACTTTTTCTACAAATCCTAAAGGTTCACTCTTCGGTTGTATTATACAGTAGCTACAGTGCTTGTGGATGCTAATTTCTCTCAAATTTGGGAAGTGCTCGTACTCTCGCTGGTTTTATCCAACCAGCATTCTTGTTTTGGCATGCCCCTCCATTAGTCACACAGTTTTAATTACAAACATAAGAGTAAGCTTGAAGTCTGGGTAGGTCCTATACCACAATTAGGAAATATGCCGATAAGGTCAGATACATTAATTACATTTGAATGGCCCTCTCTTCACTGGGATCATAGAGTATGGGCAGTATTTAGGAACATCAGTGACACAATGGGAAGAGATGCTGTTGTGTTCACAACACCACCTCTCAGTAGGAATAGCTTTGGGCTTTCCAACCCTGCCCAGTGTAACCAGAGTGTATGTTTTTCCCCACAGCTGTCTGTGATCTCATCCTGGTTTTGACTCCACACTGGATTTCAGTGATGTTTTGAAGTTATTAAGTGGCTGCTTATGAGCTATGGCCTCATGCGAATCCAGATGGGCAGGTTTCAAATAGTACTCCAACTTTTGCACACAGAATGCCCAAAATCCAGTTTTCTGAAGTTTATAACTCACGTCACAATTTATAAATCATATATTTTAATCTGTAAAATGTAACAATTAAGGAAATAAATACAAACCTGGAATAAGAAGATACCTTTAAACATGATTTTATTGTATATTACAATATACATTATACAATATGTATTGTATTGTAATATACTATAATAACATATAACAATACTAATGTAACCCTCATGTCGCCACCAGAGGGCGCCATCTGATTGTGTATGATGTTTTGTGTTTTTTAATAATCATTGCTGTATGTATTTATTTATTTATTTATATTATATCTTTATGTATTTGTTTGTTTATTTGTGCCTGTTGTCCTCGGGTTTGAAACACACCTTGATGTTCCAGCAGTGCACATCACATGCAGCTAGTGACATCACAAGGGTTAATGCACAGTAGTCCAGTATTCACCGTCATCCTGCCCCTGTCCCCAATCAGGTCTGCAGACCCCCATCATCTCCATTGAGCCCCATAGTGCCGCGGTGCGCATCGGGGATTCAGCCTCGTTCAAGTGCCAGGTGTACAGTGGAGCCCAGCCTGTCAGATTGGAGTGGAAACTGTCCAACCAGCAGCCCCTGCCAGGTGAGGGGTGTGGCCACACACACATACACACAGTATACGATATACTGTGTGTGTATTTTTGTGTTGTGTATTGTGTAGTGTATTTTTATGTTTTAATATACTGTTTTAATAATCAGTTTCTTCCTCAGTCGGCCTTCTCTTCCACAGAGGTTCCCAACTCAAATAACGCCCCCAATAAAATCTGCGCCACTCCTCCACCTCAACTAACCTCTGCAATATTAAAATCACCCATGCTAGCATTGCACAGCATTTAACCTCAGCCACATGCCACTGACAGCCGAGTCAGCGTTTGAGGGTTTCTGCTCTCTGCAATAGTAAACTAGCTTGGCTCCACCCTGCTACCGCTCTCAGCTCAGTGTTCGCGGCGATTCTAGTCTATAATCGTCAATGCTGATTGATTAAAGGCAGATTCAACAGATTCAAAATTATCCGGTTTACACACTTTATGATGAAATGACTGGAAGAAATCTTCAATGGAGCGTGTCAAAATGCTTATTTACAAAGTGAATTTTGGGTCTGACTAATAGAAAACATCTGATATTAATTGACATCTGGCAAGCCCATAGCCTCTTGTAAAAATGCACTTTCTTTGGCTCAAAATCAGTGGAGCCCTCCCAAAGTTTTATTCATTTCCAAGTTGGATAATTTTGGTATGACTATAAAGCTACTGCACTGATTAATCCAATAGATCTCACATCTGTGATGCTATGCTCTGTCCTACAGCTAATGTCAAAGTTGCACCAGATGGCTCAGTTATTACCATCTCCAGTGTCCGAGCCAACAACCAGGGCACATACCGCTGTGTGGCTAGCAACCTGTTTGGCATCACCCAGAGCATTGTGTCTCTGATTGTCAAAGGTGAGCTATAGGCATCCACATGTGTACCAAGGAGTCTCACTACACCCATCCACATGCAGTCCATTTTGTCTTGTGAAGCGTGGAAGGGCTCCATCTAGTGGTTGATATTATATGTTAATTATGTGCGTTCCCCTCCAGAGACCCCTGTAGCTACTGTCACCCCCAGTGGGCCTGTCAGCGTCAGGGTGGGCGAACCCATTAACCTGGAGTGCCAAGCGTCAGGAGAGCCACGCCCCTCGGTCACATGGCACAGGCTGGACACCAACCGTAAGACCATGCTAACTAGCCCCGTGCCCATGGAGTCAAATGCTATTATGCAGGTGCGGTTCTCCTAAAACCTATGGCGTGAGCTTGACTTGCTAACTGAGGCTATTCTACGCTAGTAAGAGTATGCTAACTCATTTGCGATATACATTTTCCTATACAGGTGCTCGCGGCGCGTCCTGAGGACAGTGGCATTTACGTGTGCACGGCCCGCAACAATGAGGGCTCCACGGAGACCAGGGTGGAGGTTATCGTTGAGGGAAGCTCCCGCCTGCCCTCTGCACCCATTGCGTCTGTCCCTGAACCCCTGATGGTTGTGGTGGAAGGACAGACTGCCACGCTGCGCTGTGATTCCCACGGTACAGACAGACGGAGGTCATGGTTTTACAATGGGCCTGCAGATTAACCCTTTCCCTATTGTAGCAGTGCTGGTCCAAACAGAGAAAGTGCAAATTCACTATTTATTAATTAATCTATCTATCTATCTATGTATCTATCTATCTAGCTATCTATCTATCTATCTATCTATATTCGGTATCTATCTATATTCTGTATCTATTTATTTATTTATTTATTTATTAATTATATGAAAACATATTTAGTTATACGTGAAATCCTCGATTTGTGGCCTTCCTTGACTGAAATGTGTCTCTACCCTTCTCCATGCCTGTTCATGCCCAGTGTGTTTCAGAGATGGCTTGGGGTTCAGGGGGGGCAATAACCCAATGAATGTACCTTTATACACACAGTAGGCCTATATTGATAAAACAAATTTCGGGAGTAATTCTTAAAGCCAATGCCCACTGAAGACATCGACGCACGTCAAACAACGAGTTTCAGAACGTAGTTCTTTTTAGCGGGTGCTTTTAAACGCCCAGTGGCGGCATCTGACACGTGTCGACGCCATTTCTTGAGCGTCAAACCATAAACAAGCATTGAATATGCGCCTCATTCAGTGTCTTTACATTTCAAACGTTATTAAAAGTGCATTCCTTGATGTGCTGCTGACCGCCACCGCCAGTGGGTGTTTGCCTTTAATCTTTCTAGTGATTCCTAGTCTGTGTCTTTCTCTGTAGTGGCACAGTATGTACAGGTGCAGTACGTTAAACCTTCGTGTTTGTATCCCTCCTCTAGGCTTCCCTGCCCCTCAGATCAGTTGGTCCAAGCTGCGTTCCCCTCTGCCCTGGAGACACAAGGTGGTGGACACCAGCCTTGTGCTGCCCAATGTGGGCCGCCAGGACTCGGGGCAGTACATCTGCAATGCCACAAACCACATGGGCACCAGCGAAGTCACCATCATGCTCGATGTGGAGAGTGAGTCTGCCGTAATACTGGAGCTTTTTGTGCTGGTTTCCCCTTGTTCTGACTAACTGTTGATCACAAATATACGATATCATGTAGTGGCGACAGAAACCAAATGTGAAATATGTCATTTGTTCCACAATGCATTAAACCTGCTGCTTCTAACTAATGGAACTCTCGAACTAATAATAAATAAGGAGGGCTTATTGGAAACAAAATCAACCAGTTAACGATAGCGATTCACGTGCGTCACATATTTGATATTTGACTCTATCTAACATAATGTACTGTAAGTACACAGCTGTGTATTGACATCGTCTCATTCACTGTGTACTGTAGCACTGTTTGCTTATTCTATATATATATATATAATACTAATTATTAATATTGTATATAATAACTCTCATGATGCCAGCGCCTCCCTACACAACCTCTGTGCCCGACGACGTGACTGTGCGTGTTGGGGAGGTGATCAGGCTCCAGTGCGTGGCCCACGGCACGCCCCCCCTCACCTACACCTGGACCAAGGTGGGTGGCAGCCTGCCTGCCAGGGCCCAGGTCAGTGGTGGCGACCTGCAGATCAACCTGGCCACTGCGCAGGACGCAGGAAGCTACAAGTGTGTGGCCAGCAACCAAGTGGGGCAGAGTGAGGTCCTGACTAAAGTCACCGTCAGATGTGAGTCATCCTGCGACGTGACTGTGGCTAGCAGTTTATGGATGCCATTTGTAGAGTGCACTATAACTGTGCAATTATAATAATATGGTCATTAGAAGTAGGTGAAATTACATTTAAAGGTGTTTGTCATTTTCTGTGATACGTCTATTTATACATCTATGGTATTTAACCTATAGTTATTATTCCTCTTGTCTGCCTTTCCCAGACAAGTAATAAAAGTGTAAACATATATTTTCTTCAGTGAAAAATATCCTTTACAATAGCACAGCAAGCAGAATTCACATATGTAATAATTATATTCTGTTTCTGTTTGTGGATTTGTTTGGTGCTTAATGATCCAATCTGCTTCAAAAATGTTGAGTTTTTAGTTTTATAAGAGATTTACTGTATAAGCTATGGAAACACATTGAGGCTTCCTCATTCCAAATGAAGTTATCTCATATACTTCCTCCCTCTTCTTCTCTATATTCTTCCCTGCAGCCCCTCTAGCGGTGCGGGTGTCCCCTCAAGTTGAGGTGAAGGCCCGAGGCAGCGCGGTGGAGTTCACCTGCTCAGCAGCAGGGGGCGATGGCACAACAATTGAGTGGCTGAAGGAAGGCGGTCCTCTCCCGCCAAACCACCATATTAAAGATGGGGTACTGAGGTGAGAAATCGCAGCATTATGAAAGATATATTATTTGCTTTATCTATATGTCATTAGCTGTTGGAATTTTAACATCAAACTAAAAGAAATACACACAATTTTCACAATGCATAGCATACAAGGCAATGTGAAGGAGAAGGATGTTTTGGATTCCTTGCCATGCCGCTGTGTGTGAAACGCATGTTTGCTTCACTGTAGGATTGAGAACTTGGAGCAGAGCAATGAGGGCGTGTATGTCTGCCGAGCCAGCAGTGTGTATGGTCAGGCCCAGGACACAGCCAAGCTCACCATTCAAGGTCTGCGCTCATGCATGGAGCATTCCACCCCGCTTAATCACACTTATGCACTGTACTCCACTTAACGTATAATACCATAAGTTACCCCTGGTATGTTTAGCTGTGTATTTATAAGATGAATATTGCATTTCTAGAGAACATAACAGAGTGAAGGCGTCCATTAGTAACCATTAAAAACGGTCCATATTACAGTTTATATGTTCTATGTGTGTACAGCTACTTTTATGTCCATTTCACACAGAAATCAATGACAAATGCTAACCATTGCCTCTAACTGGACAGGAACCTCTCCCCACACCAACATAAATAAAATATAAGGTTGAGGAAAATAGGAGAAAATGTCCGGAAGTGACTTTATCGTTGATATTATTCAGTATACAGTTCACTATGGCAGATTCCACTCTGTTCCATTCTATATTCCACTGTTCCTCCCAGCTCTTCCGAAGGTGATGATCAACGTCCGGACGTCCATTCAGACAGTCATGGTGGGGAACTCGGTGGAGTTTGAGTGCCAGGCCATCGGCGAGCCGCAGCCCACGGTGAGGTGGAGCAAAGTGGGCGGGGCCCTGCCGGCGCACATCGCGGTGAAGGGCGGCATGCTACGGATCCAGCAGGTGACGGAGGCGGACGCTGGGGAATACCGCTGCACCGCCACCAATGACGTGGGCTCGGTCCAGTCTCAGGTGGTCCTCAATGTCCAGTGTGAGTGTGCTGGCCTACAGTACAGATATGCACACAACCACACAGCAATATATAGAGATACAGATATATATATATAGAAACACATAGGAGGTGACAATGTTATACTGTATATATATAGGTGACAATGTTATACTATATA
>JAODUG010000022.1:4820434-4839396 GCA_027564795.1 Aphredoderus sayanus | reverse complement strand
AATTCTGGTTTATATATTGTGTGTATATACTGTATGTATTGTGCATATATATATATATATATATATATATATATATATATATATATATATATATATACTGTACACACACACACACACACACACACACACCAAATTTGTAGCCTAGAATCGGTTTACCCTTATGGAGCATGTGTGTGATGCATGTACCCGATCATGTGTCATAGGCTAGTTACACTTTTGTAAATCTTTGTGCATGTGAGTGCATGTGGCCCTGTGCGCCTTCTGATGCTAACATATGTTGTCGAACCAGCTTCTGACTTGTGAATTATGCTGAGCGCGCACAGTGCATGTCTAAGTGTGTGTGTGTGTGTGTGTGTGTGTGTGTGTGTGTGTGTGTGTGTCCGCCGGACGTCGGTCGCTGTGCGCGCGGGGCTCTAATGAGAGTCAGGGCAGCGGTAGAGAGGACTGTATCGCACACTGGGAATGACAGCTCCGACAGCGGGAAGACGCTCTATTAATAGAGGCTGTGCCAAGTCCCGATGCCACCTGGATTCACATCCCCTTCTCAACACACACTCCCCCTTCTTCCAAGCTCTCCGCTCTGTCTTGACGTAAGCCTGTAGGTTCCTATTCCCCTTCAACGCGATCGCGTTCTTTTCTCGCTTGGTCTGTATGGCTTTTTTTATTTGACTGTTTTTCTTACTGCGTTTCTATTCATCAGACCGTCGGCCTAAACGTAGCGTCTCCTGCTGTATGCAACTGGCATAATAGATAGCTGCTCCTCCTATCTCCCGTAACCAGTATGTGGTAGATAGACCGCCAATGCTCCATAGTCATTTGGTTAATACGATGGATTACGGGCTCTTGTTCAGTGTGTGAATGACGTCAGAGTGGATCGGGAATCAGCCTTTTTGAATATAGATACCCAACCAATTCTTTTTTTTTTACATTTAAGATTGACTTCACCCTTGGAGTCCTCTTCAGGGCTCACATTAATTATTTCAGAATTTGTCTTGTAATCCGGGGCTGGGAATCCCACCCAGAACGAATGGGATGTCAGCTTTATGCAACTTCCTTGTAAAGGCATTACAGGGCATTAAGTCCCATGTGGGTTTGGATTGGTCTCAGCGGTACAAGATTAGAAGCAATGGGGATTATAGGCCTTCCCTTGGAGAAAACTCAGAAGGCTGGGGTGGCCAAGGGACCATAGATACTATAGAATAGGCTATGTATGTTAACATACCTTCACTGGCTGCAATAACATCAGTTCACTGGCAGTCTGCACAATAGGCAGCTATTAGAGTTTGTCATTCATCCAGGCTGTTGATTACATCAAATTAAATGCATTTGAATCATCTGATCTGCAGGTGCATGGCATGAAGATATTGGCAAAATGCAGTATGTGACCAATGTCCATGCTGGCAAAATGCCGTATGTGACCAATGTCCATGCACACATTGTGTTGTACATCATAGGTGCATGACCAGTGCTTCTACTTCCTCAGAAGTGAGAAAGGGCTTTCTTGCTCAAGTTTGTTATTGATTCACACCTGCATGGGTTATTGATGTTGTTTTAATGTACATACATGCCCATGGTAGTTGTTTGAAATGGGATTGAATTTGGGAGTTGAACTTCAATAAAAATTCTCCATGCCAAGGTTTGTGGACTGGACCTGGATCAATACTTTCATTCGCCATTGACTTCTCACAAACATGCTTCAATTAAGCTGGTTGCTGTGTGTAATAGTAGCATGTGTTTTCCATGTTGGAATAATTACAGATGTAGTATTTAAGAAACATTCAGTACATTTTGGATCGAAACTATACAGTTTCAAAATTAAATTCTACAAAAAAACTGAAGAAAAACTAAAAAAGTCATGCTGTTTTAATTTCTTTGACAACAATATACTGTATATAGCTCACCATTGGATCAAATCTATTAATGCCAGCCTTGACATTAATAGATTAACATGTTTCTGTCTTTAAGCTGTTTTTAAAGAGACACATGGCTTTCATCTGACAGCAGCAATATGCGTTACATCAAATAGGTAGGTAGTAGCGTACACAGACCATCCCAGGAGTATTCATTGAGCATGCCAGGCATACTTTAAGGTGTCAAGATGTATTTATAGTGTGCTCATGAATCACCATTGTTACCTCTTTAATATAGGTGAATATAATATAAACACAGTGAGGAGGTTCTGTAGAAGAGACTTGTTTTGTTGAGTCAAACAGACATTTCTCTGTGAATGGACCTGAGAGCAGTCCCATCCCAGCCACACACACTAGGCTACACCTCGGTTAGCTCTCTATTGCCATTGCAGCAGTCCATACCTGAACTAATGGACTTGCATGAAGATAGATGACCGTACTTCCGCATATTATGGCCAAGGGTTATTCCGTTTGCCAGGCAGCGGGTGTATGTCAGAAGGCAAGGTATCTCCGGATTAACCCTGGGCTAAAAGGAATGGATGAGGCAGCCAGTGTCTCTCAAGGGCCCAGGCAGCTAGTCTGAGGCTTGGCTTGGTTCAACTGTGGCTAACCAGCCCTGGAAACGTCTCTGCATTGGTTAAACCTAGATAGGAAGGGTTGATACAATATAATACAGTGGATAATATTAACAGGTAGTTGCATATAAAGTGGCTTAGAGCCAATTTCCTCTGTTTAAAAGAAGGTCAACGTGATCTGGATTTTAGCTCTATGCAATTTTTAACCAGCAAAGTTTATTTATATATAACAACAGTACAAAGTGAATCCTTGGCTTGCAAAATAGGTGTGCTTCATATTTACAATAGATACACAATAATATATTATCATAACAAAACCAAAGCAAAATAATAAAAGAAACAAGAACAACCTTTTTTTAAATACTTTAACTTTCTTACAATTTTCACAACACTTTTTATAAAACAACGAGAACAGACAGCCATATTATTATTATCATTATCATCATCATCATTGTCAGTAATTACTATTTTACAGAACTCCAGTGTCTACAAAGGGTATGTCTACAATGTGTTAAAAATGGAAGGATTAGCATTTCATACTTAAGTGATATTTTGACTTGAGAGTAATACGTTGATCTGGTTTTCAGTTCCTCCACCTGATGCCATAACGAAAAAGAAGTAAATGTTGACAAGTGCCAGTCAAAGCCACAGCACGTTACATTGAGAGCAGAAAAAGTGCACAGGTTTGGGCTGAAATGGAGCTGCGTACACAATGATTCATCCGTATTTCACACAAATGGCTGTCAACAAAAATTCTGCACTGCAGAAACACAAATCTTTTGTAGGTCTCAGTTTGCACTGAACAAAACAAGGTACATAAAAAAAACACATCATGGACAAAAACACATTTTTAGTAATTAAAATAAAATCCCTCTCAAAATAAAAGCTCAGCAGAGTATTAAGACATGTACATGTCCTATAGGCCTCAAGGACAGAGCACAGATAAAAAAAGTCAGATATGGAATGTGAATATGGAACATTAAAACCTGATTAATTTGCATGCAAAGACCAAGACATAAATGAACCATGCCTGATTAGAATCCTCTTTTGAGAGAAACATTCAAGCAACTGATTAAGTGTATCATTGTTCATCATGTATGCTAATTCATAGTACCTGCGGGGGAGCTTGCTTTAAAAGGTGGGATGACTCTGAAACATACAGGTTTCATTCAGTCAAAACAAATCAAAAAGGCATTGAGGTCTCGGTAAAACGATAACAAGCATTACTGCAGACAAGCAATGTGAGGTATGAGGAGGATACAATTCGCTTTGCTTAAACAGGAAGACATCCAAAGGAAGAAACTTTCGAATGCATATGTGTGTGTGTGTGTGTGTGTTATTTGGGGGGGGAGGGGGGGGGGGCTGGATTTGTATGACAGGAAGTCGTTCAACACATAAAATGCGCCCCCCGGTGGTTGGACACAGAAATAACACGTCAATCAATACCTCACCCTACATTTCTCTGTGCCTACTAGTTTGATGGGTTTTTTTCATCCCTCTATCTCATGATCACACTGCGCTCCCAACTGGCTCAGATCAAAGAGCAGCTTCAAAGCCGGAGCAGGAAGCCACAGCTAAAGGGGCTCCTCTCTTTCTCTTTCCTTTGCTTGCCCTCTCTCTGTCGCTCAGTCATTTCTGAACTCTCCTCAAGCATCTCAATGCTGAGCTGCTTGAACAGCGGGTGAAGTATAGGTGTGCCTGTGAGAGGACATATCCTCTTCACCTTTCCTCCAAGCTATGTGTGGTAAAATGCATAAATATGGCGTGAAAGGCCAGTGGCAGAGAAATGACTGCAGCTTCGGAGGACATGAATTATTTGATTAATAACATCTGGCGCATTGAGAATGAGGGATATCTAAGGCCACAGAGAAAAGAAGCACCTTACGTCCGGTAAACTGGCATCTGTCATGCACTCAACACACACAATTACTAGTGTACAGTACACACCTTTTAATATGACCTACTTTCAAGTACTTGGTGTAAACAACGAGCAAACACACACCTCCGAAAAAATTGAAATACACTCTACAGTTTGTGGACGTCCAGCTACTTTATGAGGTCCTCTTAGCTGTTTGGTTTTAGAGAATTCAAAACCTATAGCCACGTAGAATGCACTGCTTTATTTCTGGTTTGTATTGGCTGCTTTGAATTTGCTGTAAGAGAACACTACTGCAATCCTACAGCACATACGTGAATTGTTTTAAACATATAGCCGCTGCCTTCAGGGTCTCACACTGTATGTTTCGTACCATTCATGAGTTTTCCAGCTTGCATCTCCTCTTCTGTGAGCTTTGAATTCAACAAACTTTCCACTTCCGTTCGAGGGCTTTGCTCCCTCTGTAAAGCATAAACCGATTTTGACACATCAGTGAATAATTTAAAATGACAGGATTCTTTTGGCACTTAGTTAAACTAGGCCCACGCAGGTGTCTTTTATTTTTTTGTCTGTGCGAAGACATTGTCGGTTGGGTAAGGTCCCATCAGCGAGCATCTCAACTGGCCAACTGGAGCTGGCATGACTCATTGGCACTTCAAAAAAACAAAGATGAACCCTTAGAGCACTTTTATGTGTGATACCATGCATGCAGAATACACATGTACAGTATTTGATCAAGTCCCTAAAGATACAAACAGTGGTTATATCATGGAGAGTTAACAGCCACCGACGGCCTTTGTCCACTGTTAGCAAAGGACTCTTAGTCTTGAGTAACTCATGGTTGAATGTACGAGCAGCAGTCACCTCTGTGACAGCCACAATATAGACTGTACACACTCTCCTATAGTGAAGAGTGATTTGGTAGCAGGTTAAATAATGTATAGGAAGCAGTTGGACAGGGCTGGGGTCTGGGGGGATGCAGAATGGACACTTGACTAGCTGTAACCTATCTATATAGCTCAGTTCAACTGAACCAGTTTTTGTTTGCAAACCAAAAAACAGACAAACAAACCAACAAACGAACAAAAAACAAAAAAACAAACATTTTGTACATTCACATACACTGATTGAAAGGTATCAACCGGTACATACTGTACATAGGTGTCCCAACTGCTGAGGAGATACTTGGAAACTAACACGGTGCTTTGTCGCCAGTCATCCTCGGTTCAGGTGCAAAGCATGCTGGTTGAACTTTGTCCGCCGTATGTGAAGTTCAGTTGGAAACGATAAGGACAAAATTCAATGATTTCCTGTACACTTCTGATTGGATAAATAGGCAGAGGTATTGTCTGTCAGTCTATAGCCTAGGGTCATGTCTCAAGAGTGGGACATAAGTGATCCCTTTATACAACTATTCTGAAAGAAACCCTGGGCGTGAGTAGCAACCACAATGAGATTCACAAATGCATGCGTATAAAAATAAAATTTGAGAAAAAAAAGAGGAGAATGCAATCGGGATATATCAGCTGTCAGACATGACGAAGCTTTTCTTTCTTTCTCCGTCTTTGTGTCAATTTCGCTCTCAGATGCGAACTTCTGACAGTGGAGAATAAATCAGCTTTTTTCATTTTCCATTTGCGGGTGCAGTTTCATAGCAGTCTTGTTGAACACACGCATACGCACGCACGCACACGCAAACACACACACACACACACACACACACACACACACACACACACACACGCAGGCAGGCAGACAAAAAACACATGTTCTCCTTTCAAACAGAGAATGAATTCTTTGAAAAATAAAACTAGAAGACATGTATGTACAGGGCTGAAGCCCCTTCCTAATGAAATCTCCTGCTCCGGCGCATGTGGAGGTTAGGGTGGGCTCTCATTTTCCAGTCTGTGCCCACCCCCCATCCCCATAAGAGCTGGTACAATCACAACAGTGGGGTGCGGGTGGGGGCAGAGAATTAAGAACTATAGCAGTCTGTCTGCCTGTCGATGGATAGAGGTCCAAAGGTTGACGCCCATGGTTCTCGCTTTCGCAGCTGTATGCAACATCAGAGCCATTGAAAGGTCCAGTGGAGATTGCCTCATCTCTCTCTCTCTCTCTCTCTCTTTGTCTCTCTCTCTATACATCTCTCGCTCTCTCTTGCTCTCTCCCGCTCTCCCTGGGCTGATCTCAGCTTTCCAGAGACATAGCTGCGATGAGCTGCTCCACCTTGTAGGCCAGTCTCTGCTTCCTGGCCTGTTCGTCCTGCTCCAGGGCCGCTGTGATCTAGGGGGAGAGATTGACAATGTGGTGAGCTTTGATGAGATCAGATCACTGCACCAATATAAGCCGGTTAAGGCTAATCAGAATCAATGCTGCCACAGTGACCTGCATACTAAAATGATTTCAGTAAAGGATGGGCTCTCCACTGAAACTACATTGGGAATGCTATAATTCCATAAGCACGAGACATCAAAGAGAATGATGACGACAACGACAACACCTCCACAACAATAAACATTATTCTGTCAGCAGCGAAATATATATACATATTGAGAAACACTTGTAATAGCCTTTCCCTTTTCATGTGGTACATCCCGTTCTGTAAATGTGGCATTTGTCAAGCCTGGTTCAAAGGGAATCCAGACAGGGTCTTGTCTCCGTGCTCTTGTCTACTGTCTGCGGTGTCAGGCTGAATCTATGTCAGGGTGACACCGGCACACACACTAGGGCTTTTTAATGTGGGGATCAAACAGTGTGTAAAATCAATATGGCCTGTGTCTGAATATGAGCCTCCCCTTGCTCATATTTCAACAATCTTGCTCATTGATGTGGTGCATGTACCGTCATCACATTATACACATTTGCAATATTATTTATTATTATAAAGCTAGACTCAAATGTTTTATTATCCTAATCTCTTTAATATGCCTTCATTGGAAATGTGTGCGTACAAGTGTTAAACTGTATGAGTAAATGCGCCACATGGTGGTAGTATATCATTTTGGACTGCCAATCAACTTGTAAAAGCAGCCGTGAATTGACTGACATGTAACAGAACCCTCGGCAATAAAAGCTTATTCTGGAATGCATAGGCAAAGCACCACTGGCAGCCCATCCCTGCTTCGACTGTGGGGCTGCCCACATGTTATGTTTCCTCTCATCTGTGTGAGAGCTTAGATGCTAGCAGTGCCTAGCTAGCAACTCCTGCTCTTCCTCTACGGCCCTGAATCTATTATTAATCTGCAGTGCTCTATGTGGGTGCAGAGCCTGACTCCCTAAATCCATTTAGGGCCTTCTACAGCCTGCTGGCCTGTCATATGGTCTCCATTGCATGAAGCTGGTCAGCTATTCAAGTAGTGTTAAAGACAGATGAGAGTTTATGTTTGTTGCAAGACGAGGCTAAACCCAGAGATTTACAAAGGATTTGACTCTAAATGAATTTAAGATAAGAATCTATGACAGATATTGAGATGGATTGCTGTAAATGTGTTGTTAATCTACACTATAAAGTATATATTCTAATAGGCTATATTTTATGTGGTGATTTTGTAATTTTTTTTTGGCCAGTTTCCTGTTGAAAAAGATTTGTAATCTCAATGTGACACACATGGATAAATAATGGTTACATTAAAAAAATGGCATTTGGGTTATTTGGGGTGACCGCTAGGGGCGGGAGAGAGCGGAAATGGGTGTGTAAGGTGAATATAGGGTTTAGAGAGAGTGCGAGAGAGCATAGAGGGGTGGGAGAAAACACAGACCGGGTATGTGAGAGAGGAAAGCTCTGACATACAGTAAAGGTCAGGATAACACTTCCCAGAGGTAGAGCTGACATTAGAGGAAAGGATGTCTCCATAACCGCACATTCTGCCCGCTTCGCTCTCCTGCTTACAAGGCTTCCTATGATCTGACAGAATGTGTGCGTGTGTGTGCGTACAGCATGTGTTTGTTTGCGTGTGCCTGCGTGAGTTTCACCGGGATTCTGTTCATAAGAGTCCTACATAACAACATAACAGGGTGCTCTCACACAGCTCAGGGGAGAGGACAGACAGAACAGCATGCTGGGAGCACGCATAGAATGTCTCCACACATCACACACACACACACACACACACACACACACACACACACACGCGTAGCCCTGTTAGCATAATGTTATCACTACCCCTCTTGGCTTATGGGGAATGCTTCAGAAGACGTACTGTGTTGACCTGAGTAAGTCAATGAATTGATGTTCTTCCTGTTAGCTTCTATGAATAGAGGCTGCGTGTGTGTGTTTATGGCTGTACCTTTATGTCCATGTGGACGTGAAAGGTAAATGCCTGTACCCCTTACCTCTTCGCTGTACTTGCTGACGTAGGAGTAGATCTCATTGAGAGCACTCAGCATGTTGAACTCTGTGGAGTGCAGCCTGGCCTGTTCTGCCAGGTAGGCGTTCATGTCCTGGTCACTAATAGCTGGCAGACGGTTGATGTCAGCGTAGTACCTTCGCAGCACAACAGCCAACACACAGGGAAGTTAATGGCAGGGACTAAAGACATTACATGGCTACAGAAATGATGCTGTGAAATGATGACGCCCAGAGAGCTTCTTATTGAATGTAATGGTTTAAAACTTTAGCGCAAGAGAGGGAAAACTGTAATCTGTAAATACTGTAAAAGAAACTTTAAAAGAAAAAGTTAAGCTAGAATACCATGAATACCAAGAAGCATAGATATTTACAGACAAACATATTTCTGTAAGGCTTTAGCTTTATAAAAAAAAAAATTGATACATGAAAATATTAAAGACCAATAAAACTCTAATTTGAGAACAAGATACAGCGGGGCAGATTGTAAAAGCACAGAACATATTACAGATTTCATATGAGCCTCTTCAGACTGTTGTTTAAACCTTAGAAAAACCTAAAGTTTGAATATTACCTTTCTACCCAGCTCTTGTAGTTGGGGATATCTTTAGCATAGAGCAGCTTATTGGATGGGGAGTCTTTTCCCAGGCGATGTTCTGAGGTGGAGCAGGAGTCCATAAAGGTCTGGGCCACAACAGACAGACAGGCATCTGTGATGCTGCTCTTGTGGATGTCAAACACAAACTGGGGGTTCTTGATCACGTTCACCCAGAAACGTAAAGGCAGGCTGGTGGAGGCAGAGAGAGAAGAAAGTAAGAGGTGAAATGAGCTGGATTTTTCTAAAAGCTAGAAGGAAGCTACATGTAAACATTTGAGATATGAGATATGGTACAGTATACAAAATGCTGTAGTTCAAATGGGTGGAATGAATCACTGTTTACCATTCAAATGTTTCTTTACAGAAGTTACTTACCAGTTGCTCTTCCACGTGTGGCGCACGTCTGTGTCGTGAATGCCATGTTTGTCTGCCTGCTCGTCCAGGAAGTCAAACATGTATTTGATAGCCAGAGGAAGAGCGCTGCCCCTGTGGACTGTGCTGAACAGCGTCTCAAAGAGGTCGTCCACAAACTTCTGAAGCGTACCCTGGAAGAAGGAGGAGAGCAGGTTAAGGCCAGAAGAGGACATTTTAGGGAACTCTCAGCCGAGCTGACTTTGTGTGGTGACAAAACACATTGGGTGGGAAAGGGCAAAGGGAAAGTGAAATAAGTGCCTAAATGAAATCAATCTTATACTGAAGAATGGTCTAACAACGTACACACAGTGGGTTAGTCTATACCTTAACCTGCAGAAGGTCGTATAGATCCAATCATATATTCATACAGTATATGATATAAGTCATATATGATCCAATCATATAGATGAAAACTTTTCTAATTAAAATATTATACTTCTATGTAAACTATTATATCATTTAATATCAGAATATAATAATAATTCCAACAAAGGCTTAATGTCAAACAGTTAGCTTGTGCGCTAAAATCCCCTCTCCACCTGAGGTGTTGCCATACCTTGGTGGCCAGCAGCCGGGTCAGGTAGATCTCCGAGACCATTTTGCTGCCGCGGTCGCCCTCCTTCTGGTCTCCATGCTCGTGGTTCTTCACCAGGTGCCAGACCTTCACCCCGCTCTCCAGGTCGGGGGTGATCATGGGAGCGCGCGAGCGCAGGCTGTCAGGGCTGCCCGTGTAGCGGAACGATGAATCTGTCCCGGGGCAGAGGAGGAGGAGTCATGTCACAGTTTCCTGTACACTTCCAGCTTCCTGTGAATGTAGTCCCCCCCCCACACACACACACATATTGTGCGTGTATGGTGCTAACCAGTAAGTAGAAATACCCCTCCACTGTATTTTTCTATTTCATCTCATTGCTTTTACTTTTCCTCCACTGCAGTTTCCATAACTATTGTTGTCACTCTCTCCACTATCTACCTTTGAAGAACAGAAATAATGCAGAAGAAGTGAGACTGCTTTGTTTCTTTAGACAAACCACACTTCTTTTTGACTTTAAGTACATTTATTCACTGCCAGATTCGTGAAGTGGTACTATAACAGATTCCTTTCGCTTTTACTTGAGGAGTCTTCCAGCGAGGTGTCATTACTTTTACTTGAGTATGACTTCTCATTGCTTTCCCCTAGGCCTGCAGACAAGACATCAGGTCTGTACCATCTCCCCCTCATTACAAAGCTGAAGGCCTTATGCTTTTGTGTCGGTAAGCTGTGGAGAAAAGGAAATTGCAGTGCTGGATAATTTCATATTACAGCACAGTAATGACAGGGCGGGCAAGATGGGGAGGGAGAGGGGAGGCCTTGACATCCTATCAATACATGCTGGTCCTCTTGAGGCTGAAGATTAGACTGGGAGACTGACATAACCGAATGAAAGTGGGGCGGGTGGCATTTTGAATAAGGCTCTCTACTTTATTAATTACCTGGACTTGCTTTCAGTCTTTGTTTGTTTGCTTAGTATGTGGCTTTCTTTCTTACTTCCTTCTTTTTCCTCCTCGCTTCGTTCTCTTTCAGGTTAGTTCCTAGCTGCTAATTGGCTGTCAGTGAGCCCGTCTCACGGCGTTGTCATTGTGTTGACACTGTTTCAGTCCTACTCCATATCAACACATCAAAGCCGCTCTAATATGTTAAGCACCTCCGCAAACCTCCACACGCCCTCCCCCTTCCTCCCTCATCGCCTGATGGCCCTCTCTACTTCCACCATCTCCTTTTTAACTCTCTCTCTCTCTCTCTCTCTCTCTCGCCTGGTCTCAGCCTTCCTAATTAGCAGGTGTCTGTGGGAGTGTGTGTGTGTGTGTGTGTGTGTGTGTGTGCGTGTGTGTGGGGGGGGGGTTCTGAACCGCAGAGGATTTCTCTCACCCGGCTTCAAAGGGCATGCCTGGCAACAAAGCCGGTGCTGCCAAATGCAGCCACTTACTGTTAAGACCGACCTGGGGGCCACTAGGGGCCAGTAGGGCCCCCAGGCTGCCGGGGGACAGGGGGGACGTGTGTGTATTCACACATTTATAGCGAGGTGGAGCAAGGTTTCAAATCCCATCTTAATCCAGTGGCTGTGAAATCAGAGCTACTCCCCGAACCCGCCCGACCTCCCCTTTTACTGACACTCATTTCCAATTGCCCACGCACACACACACACACACACACACACACACACACACACGTGCGTCCTCTCTCTCCAGCCGTCAGTTTGGGGACACGGACAGGTGGCAGGGGGTGTGTTTCCAGGCTGCCTCTCGGCCGGAGGGGGTGCTGGCAGTGTAAATTGAGGCAAGATGCTAAGTGCTGCACGTTAAATTGATATGAATCAATCAGCAGGTGTCTGGGTGCAGCTGTGCCTGCTAGGCCCGTGATTGATGAGGGCCTGCCTCGTGCCAGCCGCCACGCACAGCCGACCACAGCGGCTGAGCCCCCGCAGAGAGAGAGGGAGAGAGAGAGAGAGGGGGAGAGAGAGAGAGAGAGAGAGAGAGAGAGAGAGAGCAGGACTTAGGAGGGAGAGACAGACAGACAGACAGGGAGGATCACCTATCCACAGTAGCTCATTGTGATTTCACGAGTCTGGTCAAATATTGTGGCGGCTTTCTCTTAATAAAACAGAGGGATGCGTCCCCTTGTAACTGTGAAAAGCCATTTTCCGCAGTATGTAAACGCTAGCTTCATGTATCACGGGGTACGGGACAAATGAAAGCTGCGACAGATGAATGTGTTCGGTTGAGGCAGAGGCGCGATCATATGGCAACTCCCTCTATGATGTATTGCAGGGTTTTACTTGTTAATTGCTTTTTGTGGTGGCTCTGGTTTAATCCATCCATCAACGTCCTGTCTCTACAGTGCATTATTCATGTTGTTTTGTTTATGACCAATATTCGAAAGGCGGCAGTCCATATTGCAGACTGACTAACATTAAGATACCTTGTAAACACCTAGCCTATGTAAACGTGTCTTGTTTATCCAGGTGTGTGAAGCATTCCCCAGTTGCTAACTTGGTTTCAAAGGTGGCGAGCATGCGAAAGGGGGCAAGCATGCTATTAGCTTGGCTTCCCGCTACAAGGCTGAGATCCCATCCATCCCCAGCCCTAATAATTGGCCATGCTCTCTTCTGCGTCGCCATTTGTGCGAAGCATCATTCACAGCGAATAATTAGCGATCACAAGTAGCTGGAGGCACCGCTGCCTGTGCCTGGCACTGGACCAGTCACGGCACCGTGTGGCATTAACCCGCTAGCACCAGTAAAGGAAGGATCTCGCGTATGCGTGCGCGCGTGCGTGCGTGTATGTGTTGTGCGCGCGCACACACACACACACACACGTGCATCTGTCAGCATCCTGCGTCCTGGCTCAAGGCACAGTTTGCATTCATTACAATTCTTCGGTGGTTTAAAAAAAAAAGCAAAACAACAAACATCTCTGTCCATCCGTAACTCCACTCTTCTCATTGTAGAGAGTGCGTATTAAAGTAAACTACAGCGTGCACAGTGGGAGAGAAAGAGACAGACACCGCGTAAACAAAGCCTGTGCAGCAGAAAGAAGGAAAAAAAAGATGAAGCGCTCCAAACTGAAATCGCCATGGTTTTTTTTACATTTATTTGCGGGGGTGGGAAAAAGGAAGGGGGGGGGGGGTGTATTTGGATTTGTTCCCATCTGAAACGACGCCACGTACAACACAAAATTCTGCCGGCGACGGCGCAGCATGTGGCGAAAACACAACATTAACAACTCTTCATTTTCTGCAACAACACCGCATTTGCATACACATGGAATTACCATCGATTAAGCCCTACTATTAAAGCTATAATCGCCTGTAATCGCAATGTAAGAGGCCTAATCCTACTACATAGGATGGCATCTGGTGTTACAAACACGCCAGTCACAGCAGAGGTAGGGAAATTGCCTGCCCGGTCTATTAACTCACCATATCTGCTGATGGAGGTGCGCGATATGCTGGCTGAAGGAGGAATGTTGTACGATGAGGTCTGCTTGGGCACCAGTGCTACCACACAGCGGTCAGACACCTGAAAAGAGAGACACAGACGCCTTAGGGCTGTTGCCAAGCCTGGGACACCCCTGACCTCACTTCCATGTTCAGTAGCAACTGTGAGATTGTATGTGGATTGATTCATTCACTGATTCATTCATGCAAAAAGTACTGTCAAACTACCCTGCAGAGTTTATTTTGGAACTGTACTTCATAAACGTGCTGCATAAAGGCCTACTCCAGGTGGACGCAAACCCAGAACCTTTGAAGCAGTGCTACTCCATTCCACTAGAAGTCTTGCCTTATCCACTGCACTACACAAAAGAACCCTATATCATTAAACATCATTGAGCCGTTGCTATGGTGAGGACCATCAATGATATCCGCAATATTCGTCAAAATACAGTGTATGTTAGAATAAAAACACACCCCAACCATCTTGATACTCTCTCCAGGCTGGTAAGCTGCTTTCACAGAGCATTGCTGTAGCTGCTCTACACTTGTGGGACTATTGTCGTTATTTCATAACATGAAGATGGTAGTTTGGCACCAGGACAAAGTAGTGAGGACACGGAAAGACAAAGAGAGAGAGAGAGAGAGAGAGAGAGAGAGAGAGAGAGAGAGAGAGAGAGAGAGAGAGAGAGAGAGAGAGAGAGAGAGTATTATCATGATCTCATGTCCTCTTCATGCCCTCCAAGAAAATGATGTATGTAGTGAGTTGCAAAAGTCCACGACAAGGAGAAAGGAATAAGAGGTGCCATCACTCTCCGCCCCACGCCATACACTTCTGAAGAGCTCTTGGCTTCCTTCATTTCTCCACAATCATACTGAGACAAATCGATGGCGACAGCTTGAAAGAAGATGAGTGTTTTCCAACAGACGGAACCATTTGGTGTAAGAAGAAACATATCCTGTACTAACAAATAAAGGCAGACTGTACAGTTAGGACGGTCTCAATTCACACTGTATCCGACCTGATCTCCACCTGTGAATTATGTACACATGTATATGTTTGCAGTGCGACAAATAGTGTGCGACATTTTTGAGCCAAAACAAAAGTTGGTTACTGAAACATAAAGCACTTGTTGGCAGGAATTGGCAGATGGTTTGGTAGATCTGCTGTACAGCCAGCCGACATGGCAACAACAATCAAGCAACAGAGAGAAAGGCAGCCAGCGAAACAAAATACTAATAGGAAAATGACGAAATGCAAAAACTAGAGGAAAGCTAGCAGAGGGTGGGTGCGGCACATCTCTTTGCCCTGTGCAGCTAATGATGTCGCTCCGAGGCTCCACGGTGCGGCTATCTCGCCTACACTCACCACTCGCCTCCCCCTCGCCTCACCCGCCTAGTCTCAGCTGTGCCATTAGCCAGGGATTTCAGGGCGGGGCTGGCAGCTGACCGGCCTCATATAATGGCCACACTGGAGAGACACTCCAATGTGTATCAGAGAGAGGGGGTGGGGGGGGAGGGGGAGGGGGAGGCTTGAAGGACCTGCTCATAAATGCAACTGTGGCGCCAAGGCCTCTTAGAGGGAAATGAAAAGAGCTCACTGTACCTGCAAAGCGCCCTGCAAACTCTCAATTCCTCTGCCTCCCCCCAGTCCTAGACGGCCTCCTCCTCTATCAGAGGTTGAGTGTACAAAAACCCAGCAGACACAGGGGAAGAGTCTACTTCTATTCCTGTGATACATTTTCCTCGGGAGAGCATGAAATAGCTTCCCCCCAGCCCCCCGATTCTTCTCTGCCCAACCCGCCGCCCCCCTCCATCAGCCCCTCTCTCTCTGCTTTATGTGGCTGACAGAGTGGCTACAGCAGAGATGGGCGCTTGTGATAGAGTAAATGATTGAAAGCACGCGGATTCGCCCTTCAGGGGTAATCCAGCGTGGGGCTGATAGTGCCCAGGTGCGATAAGGGCTCTGGGCTCGGCCTCCGATAAGACCTTCCATCAGACGGACCATGCCAGACCAGACAGTGGCGCGCGTGGTCAACCGCTATCTCTGATCGAACCCTGGCCCCTCCCGCTCCCAATGCTCTAATCCTCCAGCCCCACCAACCCAAGTCATTGTCTGGCCCTACCCTGTCCTTCAATGGTGTCCCTGCCCTCCTGACACCAGGCCTTAGGGTTTATTGGTGGATCTCTTTCAGAAGACACTGAGATGCCGCTCTTTGTTTCCTGAGAACCAGAGTTACATCATGTGACCGAACGATACCTTTAAGTTCGGTCCACTAGCTTGCAAGACACACACTAAGACTTTGGCCAACCTGTTGAGCACATGAAGCGTCCTTGTTTTGCCTTTGGAGAATTTTCTTGAATCTTTGAAGAACTCTTTGATAGGTTTTCAGTTGACTTTCAAATAATAAGATTTGTCATTGAGAAAATTGGAGAAGGCTCTAACCAATTCTATCTGATGACATTGTTTGAAGAAAGCAGTAAAGCAGACCGGTGGAGATTGTTATCAGAGAGATGACTCAATGGTCTGCAATATCATAACCACATCAACATTATTAGACCAAATAGTCGACATTGAAGCCATTTCTCAAATATGACCATCTTCTATGAAAAGAACAACAACAAGCTATTCACTCCACTCTATTTTTAAACAAAACAGTTTAGACAGATCATATTTTGGCACCAAAAACTCTTAACCCCCCCGCCCTCTCATACTTCAGCCGCCTGTGTGGGATGTTTACTCGGGTTTACAGAGCGGTACCAGTGAGCCGAGCCAACCACAGCATTAGATTAATGAACAGATAGCTGTGTAGCGGTATCCATTGTGTCTGCCACTATGGAAACTATCCCAAAATGCCCCCTGGTTCAGCCTCCTTGCTCTGCGAGGTGGGTAACAGGATCTGGCTGGCAGCCTCTGCTAGTGAGGTCACTGCTCTCTCTTCTGCCCGTTCCCCCTACCGCAGAGAGCAGGACACTCAGAGGTCATTCTGCAGCAGGGGATGGAAGTTTCTCCACTAACTTTGTTGGCTATCCAAGTGGTCGCGGCAAGGCGGCTTGTCCTCTGCTGTCAAGATATTCGCACATTATTAGGAATAATATTCCCAAGGAAATACAAACTACTGTGCGTCTCCACTAGTCACTGTGGCACAACAAATATTATCCCGGGAAACCCAAGCTCCACCTGTAATGAATCACTTTGTCAAACATAGTCAATCTAATTATTCACACAGTGCCCTGCCAATCACAACGCAGTCCATTTGTGATTCAAATTGTCATAAATAAGCTAAGCAGCCTGACAGCTCAAAGCATTATAAGTTCCTAGTTTATTATACTAGATAATCACGGCTCTTATCCTGATGTCACTCAAGTCCACAAGATGCCTAATTCATGATGCGGTGACACCTGGGGCTAACCGTACTCCCGTGGTTCCCTTGCTAAATTCCCATAATGCAATTCAGGCAGCAGGAGGGTTCAGGCTCGCACCTCTGAGAACGACAAGACAATGGTTGGCTTGAAAGGGGCTAGAGGAGACAGAGATGGTGCGATGAATAGCTGCCTTTGACAAGGAGGATGGCTAATCAACAAAGAGAGATCCCAATCAGCCAATCAGCAATCAGCCAAGCACTCTCCTATCAGAAATCTTTCATCTACAATCCACTGCCTGCCCGTGTGTGTGTGTGTTTGTGTGTGTGTGCGCGCGCACATACGTGTAGTGTGTTTCTTGCTTGGTCTTGAGAGGCACAAATACACATGTAATGGGCGTTACAGGGGGTTGCAGGTAGAGTGAATGGTGAAGACTTGTTTCATTCGGTCCACTGGCTAAACTGCCAAGGTGCTGGAATAAAGAATCTACACCCGGGAGCACATTTATTTATGTTTTTAATTTCGGAGTTTCAGCGAGATGCATCCAGAGTGGGTGTATTTCCATATCCAGGCTATGTAAAGTACTATTTTCCATGCGGCAGGGTAAATAGCCAGGAGGGATACTTTCGGGTGGTAAGGACCCTATGAATTTTAATGCAACCCTGTAGTGCCTCTTTTCCTGTTGCGTGTGAGAATTAGCAAGGACTGGAGGTGATACTCAGTCGCAATCTGCATATTTCCTATCTCTCTTTACCTCCCTATCTCTCTCTCTCTCTCTTCATTCTTCGAGATTTGCTCTCGCTCTGAGGCATAATGAGGTATGCTCTTCCATTGTGCCACGCAGCCAGATGTGCACATTACAGCTGCTGAAGCAGTATGGGAGTTTCACCTTCGACCTCATGGACTGCCACAACACCAGAGGTGGTAAAAAAACTAGTTCCGGAAAGAAGAAATGCTAAGTGGGAGTGTGTTTACTTCAACCAGGTGCTACTCCAAAATAGTTTCCCCCACCTAACTTAAGTTGTTGAAGTTGAAATGTTAATAAGAATCTGCAGAGACCCTTCAGCACCTCTTCAGTGTTGTTAGTGAATAACTATCTGCGGAACAAAGATAAGTGACCTAATCTTAAAGAAAGGGCACTGAGCAATAAAAGCTGCAAAAATGGAACCGTTATGACTTGTTAATGCGAGAGGAGGTCTTATCCACCAAACTCAAAACATCTGTAAAGGTGTACAGGGGCTTTAAGGCACCAGTATTGAATGCTTAAACTTGCTAGAAAAATAAACATTTGGTGATTAGTCTGCAGTGTCTGCTTAGTTTTGGACAATATGATATACTCGCAGTGCATTTTGGGACACACTACTTAGGTTATATTTGCAATGGATTGTGGGATGTTGCAGTCAATTCTAGATTGCTACAAAAGATAAGCTACAGAATAGCCGATTCTCCATTTAGTCCACTTATGCAGAGATAGGGGTCGACACAGGTTGTGGTCTTCACTCTGTGTTTTCCACAACGCTCTGCGGACAGCCGGCTTCTCCTCAGAAACGGCGTAGCGTCGAACGTGTATGTTCAGCGCAGAGGCCACTCAGATCTGTGATCAATAGCGGTTTTCAGATGTGCTATTTAATCAACTCGATAGAGACGATGTGGGCGATGTGATTCGCTGCTGTAGTGCCCTGGAGCAACACGACAGAGGAAAGACAACAGAGCAGCTGTCTGTGGCGTGAAGGCAAAAATATAGATCTGGTTCAGTGAAGATGAAAGCGCAGCGGAGACCGCAAGAGAGGAGGTGTACAAAGGGAAGGGAGAAACAGGGAGAGAGAGAGAGAGAGAGAGAGAGAGAGAGAGAGAGAGAGAGAGAGAGAGAGAGAGAGATAGAAACAGAGAGAGAGAGAGACAGAGAGA
>JAODUG010000022.1:4792109-4816545 GCA_027564795.1 Aphredoderus sayanus | reverse complement strand
GAGAGAGAGAGAAAGAGAGAAACAGAGAGAGAGAGATAGAGAGAGAGAAAGAGAGAAACAGAGAGAGAGAGAGAGAGTTAGAGAGAGAGATAGAGAGAGAGAGAGAAAGAGAGAAACAGAGAGAGAGAGATAGAGAGAGAGAAAGAGAGAAACAGAGAGAGAGAGAGAGAGAGAGAGAGAGAGAGAGAGAGAGAGAGAGAAAGAGAGAAACAGAGAGAGAGAGAGAGAGAGAGAGAGAAAGAGAGAAACAGAGAGAGAGAGAGAGGGCCAGAGAGAAACTAAAAACACCTACTGTGATTCAAAGTGGCCGACAAGGAGGTCAAAGACAGGAGGGATGCACACATGAAAGAAAGAGGAAAAGTAGAAAGAGAGAGGATGATGAGGCAGTGGAGGGAAGCAGAGTGCAGGTGAGAACGGGGGCGAGGAGATAGGGCATAATGAAGGCGGTGATAACAACAGACAGATGTAGGGGGAAGGAAACAGCAGGGGTGCCGGGTGAAGGACACTGCGACATGTCCACTTCTCCCAGTGACTTCTGCATCTGCTGAGTTATTGGGCCTGTTCCGCTGAGTCGGGGGTGAGGTCCATTGACCCGGTGTTAGAGCTTTAGCCTCGACAGACCCTGTCCCCGTTTCTCTGCCGCCCTCTGCATCGCCTCCTCGGCCAATCGCTGCAGCTGCAAATGCAGCTCTGACTACCTACTACACCCCCCTTTGCCCCCATCCCTGGATTCTGGAGGTAGCTTAGTCCGACTCCTCCAGGGGGTCCTGGGCAGATGGTCCCCCTGGCTGACTAATGAGAGCCAGCTGACCCCTGCACCGCAAAAGATTCATGGGTACTGGAAATGGCTGCCCTCTCTCTTTCTCTCACTTTATTGAGCTGTCTTGTCTGTTTCTTTTTTTTCTCTCTCGCACTTTCTTTCACAAATTCCCTCTAGCATTCTGATAAACCGACTCCTAAAAAAACAACAACAAAAACACATAGCTCGCTCTTTTCGCTCTCAGTAACTTTTCTTTGTATTCTGTCTTATTTTTTACTGTTGTTATTGCCTTGTTAGCGCTGGCCCTGGCCGCTGCTAACACGTCCGGCTTTGCTCTCAATTCTACCAATAAGGCAGAGTTTCCTGATTGGCTACCGACTGTACTGTACAGTATGCTTGAAGGGAGGTACAGGTACATCATCATCGGGATGGATGCCACCCAGAACAATCTGGACACCTCCATTGCACCTATTCTGTATGGTTTTGCATTGAAAACAAGGCTCATTCGACATTGCCGGGGAAAGGTTAACCAATGAGCATATGCTCCGCCCAGAGTCAGGATAATGAATTACTGATACTCAACAGCCAAACTGTAGAGTGGGGGAACGATGCCAGACTTATTAGCAAGTAGGGACAAGTAGAGCAGACGAATGCTGACAAGGCTGGTACTCAGGCTAATTGAAGGTGGTGGCGCTATTCCGTAGGTGAACTTGGGAGCCCTTGAAGAGGGGAGTTTAGAGGAATGAAGTCGAAATGAACAAAGACGTAAGCAGGCGACCGCATGCTGCACTAATTGTAGCCTCTGTATGAGACATAGTCTGGGAGAGAGAGGAGGAGAGGGAAACAGGCATGAAGAGTGAGAGAGAGAGAGAGAGAGAGAGGGAGAGAGAGAGAGCGAGCCCTGCCTTGTCCTCAGTCTACTGACTAGAGCTGTTCTCCCTCTCCTGGGGGGAGGAGGGGGCTGAGAGTTCACCTCTCCTGCCACCTGTACAGTAATTGCCCTCCATTCTATGTGAGTCACTCGGATCGCACAAGGCTCTGGCATGCAAATGAGGGACCGAGAATTGCCTGTCTAAAAGTCAAGAGCCGGAAATATCAAAGTTTGGCGAGGTTATGTAGCAAATTTCCAAAAGAACAAAAGTAGGAATTGAAATAAAAAGAATAGCCCAATTTTCTTGTCTCAGACTTTTAGTGCGTTAGGATAGTATAGGGCAAAACCTTCAAATCCCACATAACAGTGCGTTATGTGCTTACCTGGTAGTGCATGAGTGTGTTGAGCCTCTTCCAGTCGTTCTCGATCTTAGTGGTGATGTCTTCGTCTTGCAGCACCACGCGAGCCATGCGCCCCTGGCGCCACTCTGGAGGCGAAACAAACACACACGATATATTAGACAGGCGCTTACCGGATGACAACCCACGCTGCTCTCTCTCTCTCTCTATTATGTTTTTAACACACCGCTGTAGACAAATTAAACATCCATAGACGTCATCACCATTATTGTCATTAGGATATTAAAGTCATTAAAGCTCCTTTAATGGCGCCTATTCAGATGTAGATAACGTTGCTACAGTGAGTCACAGCATGCTAAAGCCTAGCTAGCGGTACTTTGTAGCTGACAGACATCTGTTTACACAGGTTGTCAAGGTGCAGTGCCGTGGCATGGCTTGACGACGAGCGACAAACTCTTTAAGAGAACACATAAAACAAGAAGCAAGAGTTCAGACATTTGCCTCCCCCTACGCAACTCCCGCCGAGCGCTCTCCAGAAACACATTACCCAAAAGTGGCAATATCGACATGTGACTTTCACGCACGCTGCGCGCCGTGGACCCACGCTCGCCTTAATTAGACATTACACGCACACATTTCTTTCCTTTCCCTTTTTTTTCCCCCCCCTCCGTTCGGGCGAGGCGGAGGTGGGCGGGCGGCGCGCCGTAATTGGCACTTGCGCAGCCGATGCGGCTCGCCATTAGCACACGCTGCGCTTAGCACGCCCGACAAGGGACCGGAGGGGGGGTGTGTGTGTGTGTGTGTGTGTGGGGAAGGTTGAAGGAGTGCTATGGAAAACATCACATCCTTTCCAGAAAGAGGGCGGGAGAGGGGCCGGATGGTGTAGTAGGCAGGGGGGGGGGAGGGGGGTTGACGGTTGACGGCTGGCCGCGGAGGTAATGAAATGATAATAAGGGCGCTGATGAGGAGATGGACGGCCACCGCTGCACTCACACCGCCAGTGATCATCCATTTTCCCCTCTGTTGGCTGGACGTTATTACTGTGTGCCTCTGCCAGGCAGCCACGTGACGCCCCTAGTAACCTGACACACACACACCCCTCCTTTAAACAACCCACGAATAAAAGTAAATACACCATACAAAACAAGTAAACACACACACACACACTCCCTGTAAATGCACGGTACCAACGCATGCATGTGCACGCGACTACAGCTGGAGTGAAGGCAGAGAGGGGGGAGGGCAAGGAAACAGACGGACAGACAGGCAGACAGGGGCACACAGGCTGGAGTGGGAGGGATGATTCGCAACACACAGAGTTCTGTTTTTGTCTCTCTCCAGACATGCGAGGTGAGAGAGAGAGAGAGAGAGAGATAAACAGAGGGAGAGAGAGAGGGGGAGATAAACAGAGGGAGAGAGAGAGGGGGAGATAAACAGAGAGGGGAGGGGGGTGGTGGCAGAGTGCGGGAGAGGTGTGGGCAGGCTGGAATGGAAGTGGCAGACTGCGTGGGCGATGGGCCCAGTGCGAGCTCTGCCCAAGCCCGTCTGTCAGCTCTTACCTGGGTCAGCCTGACGACCGGGGCCACAGGCACACACGCACATGCACACACGCACATGCACACGCACACGCACACGCACACACACACTGCCACAGCAAACTTGCCAGGCAGTGAAAACGTCCAAACAGAGGGAAGTGCCACAGAATGATAGTGGGCTGATAGAAGGCCTGGCAGACCAGTATGTGTGTGTGTGTGTGTGTGTGTGGCTGGAACACAGCTTTTATCACACTAATGCACTGATAATCTGTACACATGGTCGGCTCTGCTGAGCGCTGATACGCTCAGCTGTGGGCTACGACCCGCGCCAACTGCATCTGCCAGCGTCTGGGGTGGTGTGTGTGTGTGTGTGTGTCGTACCCAGGTCCATGTCGACGGCCCTGGGACGCAGGGAGTAGGGCATGTTCTTGTAAACGGCGTCTAGGATTTTCTCCTTCACCTGGGTGATGGTGTCACAGTTCAACACCTTGACGGGAATCTCCGGGCTGTTCTCGTTATCCGGGTTCACGCAGTTTAGGATCTGGCAGACAGGTAGCAGAATAGAACAGAGAGAAGGGAACAAAACAAAAAGAGGGGGATGAGAAGAGGATTTCTCTTTGTGACCTGTGATGGCCTGGGCCCGTGTTCCCCTCCCTCACTTGAGGCTTCTCCCTCATTAGAAGCTGCTCGGAGCGTGGCAGGAGCTCAGAGAAAACCATTTCCGCTCTCGCCAGCCTTCCGAAATCTAATTTCACACCTTCGGCGGGACACCAATTTCCAGCTCTGCCGGGGTATTAGCACGTAATGAGCCAAATTCTCAGTCAGAGCAATCAGAGGATTGTCGCGCCGTGGCTGTTTTGAGGGCTTTTGCTTTTGTTAGTGTGTGTGTGTGTGTGTGTGTGTGCACGTGCATGCGTGTAGGGGGCGTTTGTGTTTATGGCTCCACAGCCACCTGCCCGAATGTTGGACCAACACTGGAGCCTGCGGGATCATAAGCTAATTTCCTTTCAACACAGGAAGGAAGAAAGGCACCACAACGTACAGAATGTACCGGTTCATGGGAAAATGTCCAGGGACATTTTTTATCAGACGGAAAAGAAAAAAAAGGCTAGTTGTGTCTATAGTTTATCCTCTTTTTGATGTAAAACTAATAGAGGTCACTGATAGCTATTTTATGTAATTTCAAGCAACAACAAAAATATTTTTACGGAAGATTTTATGTATATAAAAAAAGGTGTAACTCTTTCACGCATTGACTGATCTTATTGTATTATAAACCTTATTTGTAGGAAAAACTAGATTCATCTAATTCATTTAAATATACATAGCATAGTGTGTTCATAAAGCTAAACAGCTATGTTGTGTGTGTGTGTGTGTCTGTGTGTGTGTGTGTGTGACCTACCAGCGTTTTGTACTCAATCTGTTGGCGGATGAGCTTGTCTTCACTCAGGGAGTAGCGGGCTTCTCCAGTGATGGCATCAATGGGCCCTTTCTCCATCTGTTGCTTGATGGCGCAGTACAGCATGAAAAGTGGCTCTCCAGCACACTCCTGAACAGACACACACACACGCACATAGTACATTTACTTATATAAGTAATGCTAAAACCCAAAAGTAAACACATGCATGAATGTGGCGCTGGCGCTACAAAGACAAACATTCTAAACTGACTCAATGCAGATGGCTAATGGAGAACAGACTTACACCCTATAGACTCAACACATGCATTCATAACAATGGTGTGTGATCTGGCGATGTGAATGTGGATGAATTGTGGCGCTCCAACTGTGCCATTTGTTTGGCTGGGTGTCTTACTGACCGCCTGTCTGTGGGACTGTGCTGAAGTGGTCACCGGTGGCCTGCCAGGGCCAGTTAGAGCCACTGAACCATTCACACGTACCTCATAAACTCACTCACACACACACTAACCTTTAGGAATTTGTGTAGAAGGAAGGCAAACCAATTTGTGAGCATCTTCTCTGCAACTGATTCGGTTCTGTGAAAACAACATGAGACCATGTTAGGTACGCTAAAGCCTGCTCCTAATCCTCAAACCCAGTATGTTCTAATAGTGTTCCATCATTCACAAGGGCATGCGGAGATGCAAGACCCTGCATTAAGGGAGTACCCTGGCTGTGGTCGTGAACTGCTCAAAATACTGTGGCCACAGTGACTGATATAGAATATCAGATATAGAATAACAGTTCATAGAAACTTTGAGCACCTTTTAAAAAGTGCTGTGACAGACAGAGCAAAGCAGAATAATCAGTCAATTAAAAGCAAATTAAAAGTATATGAGGAAGGAATAAGAACAGCACATGATAACAACACTACAAAGGAGAAAGGGAGAGAGGGAGAGAGAGAAAGTGTGTGTGTGTGTGTGTGTGTGTGTGAGTGTGCACTTCTTCTACATGAGTGTAAATGAGTGCTTGGTCGAACACAGCGGGGGTGCGGGGGGCTCCGGCAGCTGTGACAGGCCTCAGCTGCCGAGAGAGGGAGAAGGCTGGAGAGTGCCGTCACAGCCAGGTAGCTTGATCACAGACCAACTCACCCCCTCCCTCCCCCTCCCAGACGCTCTGCTGCACAGCTCCTGCTGCTGGGCTCGATTGGCCATGAAAACACAAGTGTGCCATGACCTCTGGTCACTACTGTATCCACATCTCTCTGTTGTCCTGTTTTTCATCCCTTATCCATCTCTCACTGCTAGACAACACCCCCGCCCGCCAATCTCCCCCGTCACCTCACACAAACTCACCCCTCCACACACACACACACAGCGCCCACGTCATCCATACCAGAGCCAAAAGGATTGCCGCGTTAGAAGTCTGAAGTTATTACAGAAAATAAAAGATAGAAGAGAAGAGACGGCTAAAAATCGAGGCAGGGAAAAGATCAAAAGGACAGGTGGGACTAGTTAACGAGTGTGTGAGACACAGATGAAAGGGTTACTGGTGTGGAGATGGTGTTTGCCGCCGCACCTGAGCTGAATATAAACCATATGCGTTTGCCTGTTCGTCCTGCGAAGACTGACCACCTTTTGCTCTCTGCCCTCATCTATTTGGGCTAGCTTCCAAGCACTGGAAACTGGAAAATAAGCTCGAAACATGGCTTTGGATTTCCCTACTAGCTAGCATTAGCATCAAATCACTCTCCCTCTCCATTACTAATCTTTAACACTAGACTCAATATAAGATAACTATGTTTTTCAAAAACCGTCCCCTACTGTAGCCCACAGCCTTTGACCTTTACTATATCGGTGTTGTATTGCACTCCCTATTAAACATAGTATAATAAATCCAGATAGAAAACACATTTATACCTATAACTGCCATGAAATGTGTGAGTGTAAAATGTAGCCATATTAAAAACATTCCGCTAGGTTGCTTATTTTTGCATGGTTCGTGTAAACATTCCAAGATGCTAGCAACACCATTAGTGTGTTACATCTACGTCATTCCTAACAGCTTACAATGAGATTCTCACAGAGTCAGCTGGCCCCACACCACACGTTTGTGAAAAACAGTCCGCATGTTGCGGCACATCCGAGAATGCACACAGGCAGAGTAGAAGGCCTTTACTGAGCTTCTCTAGGCCCATGTGAGGGCTGCATACTGGAAGCACATTTACATGGACTGTTTCATCTCTTAGCAATAGGGTACAGAGATACATGTTATGTTAGGATAATGACAGCAGCATATCATAAGGGTAAACTACTGTACGTTTTACATTTACAACATACATGATCTAAAATGCACCATACGATTCCCTAAGGTAATTGCCAGAAGCCTATAGCCTAAGGATAGAAGACAAGAGAGACAGCTCTTTTTAGAGGAAGTGCTGAGGGGAGGTCAGTGGTTGGGGTACCAAGGTGGATTCTGAACAGGTGGGTTTAAAGTTGCTTGAGAAAAACAGGTAGTGAATTTATAGGCCTATATGAAGTTCTCTATTGTGTGCCTGACATGGGCTGGTCAAAATACTTAATGTTAGAAAACAAGGCGACCGAAACACAGACGATAGTTTGTGGTGGACTGATACATTTGACCTGGTATACAGAAATGTAGGTATACAGAAATCAGAACACTCAGGTTTTAGTGTTAAAGCCACCCTATGCACACAGATTCTACCTCTCATGCTTTCTAGCCTAATGTAACCAGGCTACAAATTCAGCGGCATTACCTTGCAATTTCACTGAGCTCAGGCATATACTATAAAAAACTGATCATAATGAATGTGTGGATTGACATCTCAGTAAAATATCAAGTGGCAGTCCTTGAATAGAGAGATAATCGAGCAATCCAAAACACCTGTGTGGGTTTAACATTTAAAATCAATCCCTCAAACAATCGCTCCACATCAGACAGCTTATGGCAATACTTAGTCAATTCATCAAGGTGGTGTATCAATCTTCCCTCTTCCCCGAAAATGACTTTGATTGCTGTTAACTCTGCTGAATACGATGGGGGTCCTAACATACACACTGTGCTGAACTGGGGATTAGCAGGGTTTGGATCAGCCAGGTATTAAAAGACAAGCTAGAAGGCTTCGGTCTCCTTAGAGCTGAAAGGTGTTGGATGATTAGACCTATTCATGTTCTGAATGGACCTTAGGGAAGATTATGACTATTATGGAGATAATTGCGTTAACTTGTATTTGAGGCCATGAGCAGGGCTCTGGGGAGGTAGTGTGTGTCCCAAGCAGACATTCTGAGCACAGAGAGGTTAAAGCTGGTAATATAGTAGTCACAGTAGAAAGGGGTGTCTGTTTCTTGCTTCTCCCCGTTGCCAACCTCCATACAAGGTCATTTCTCTGATAGTACTCTGTTGTCCTCACACACTACTACTACTGCTACTCCTTAGGCTCTCATCACGCAGGCACACATGCCTGCACATACGTAAACACAGGAGCTAGCCCTTGCATTCGCAGACATAAAAAGGTCCATTCCATCCCATTTAGCCACGGTGGAGGAGAGCAGAGGTTATGTTTTGTTTTGGATGATGTGAGGCTGAGTTCAGATGCTGTCTCCCAGGCCTGGAGGCTACACTCCGCTGTGTATGAGACTGGCTGGCCGGGTTTATTGGCAGCTGGCTGAGAAGAAGGGTGACAGCCTATTTGAAGTGTGATGTGTCAGTAACGGGGGTGTGTGTTCACACTGTTTCAGCAGCAAGATGAGGATTCATTGCTGACAGATGAAAAAGTGTCAGCAAAACCTCTCCAGTGCCTCTCCACCTCCATTTTTTTGGGTTTTGTTTCTGTTAAAGCTAAATACTTTTTTTGTAACCCTCCTGGTGTCCTCGGATTTCAAACACACTACCGTGTTATGCCAGCAGATGGCGCCACCTGACTGTGTAGTTCTCTTTAGTGTCAGTGCTGTGTGTATTTATTTATGTATGTATTTGATCTATTTGTTTTTTTCGTGCCTTTTAACAAATGTAATTTTCCTTTCTTTGTTATTCTTTTTTAGTTTTGTTTCACTAGACATTGTCCGTGGTATGCCAATTACAAATGAGGCACGATCATTTCGACCCATGATTTCCATTGGTGTCTCCGGTGGTGAGTGTTAATATGGGACTACAAAAATGGCAGAGCATCTGGCGCGAGCTCTCTCCAGTGGCTCATGTGCTCGAATCAAACTGCTCTCTGATGCTAACATATAAAAACACACGGATGTGGCTACATGCAGAGCAATAAAACAAAAGCTGCATGCAAAAGCTTGACCTTGCAGCACTTCAGCCCTACATCCTGAAATATAATGAGGCAACGTGAGAGCCCCGGGCCGTTTTCAAGACGTAGAAATAAATAAATAATATATTGTGGATTTTCTTTGTGTGTGGACAATACCCCCAAATCCCTCCGTAATTGTCCCGTTTCCTCTTCGAGAAAGTGCCCCCGCTTTATGCCCCTCATGCTAGTCCCTCCCCTTCCACCTTATATGGGGGCTAGAGTGCGTTAGAAGTTAATGGAAGCTATTAAGCATTTTAATAAGCTCAGCAAGTCCCGGAGAAGGAAGTCAAATAAATCCTTTTGTGCGGGGGCTGCGCTGAGTCCCCTTTAATATCTCTCTCCCTTTGAATGTCAGCAGACTCTGGCTTTGTTCTCCTCCCTGCCTCTCCTCTTTCCTCTGCCTTCTCTTCCCTCTTTCTATTAATTGCGTTTCATTAATGAACATCAGGATTTCATTATTCCACAGAGGGTCCACGGAGGGCCTGCCTCCGCCCCTACTTTCCTAATGGTAAATAGGCTCCGGAATGTCTTTCAGCAAGGCAGACGCTAAACACAACAGCCCCTCTTAATAATGCTGTAATCCATGTAGCTCTGCATGGGCGGAAATCTCATTAGAAAAACACTGAGGAGGAAAAATAATACAAGATGGAAAAGTCTCAAGGTGGTAGAACCAATGTTCTGTGATTCCATTAAAAGAGCATTAGGAGGAGGAGAATGAGAAGAGAGCGGAACGGGAGGGAACGCCAAGCAGAAGGATTGAGAAGATAAAGAAGACAGACGATAGGTAAGGTGTTATTCTTGAATGTTCCGGAAGAGTGAGTAAAGACTTTCAGTGGACAGGCAGTAACGAAAAACAGGTAAAAAGGGTGGGAATCTTTAAAATGACATAAAAAGAAGCATTGGAATAATTTGGAAGTTGAAGTGTGAAGTGAGAGGCAGGGAGAGCAACAGAACACATCTCACTAATGGTGCGAAATACGATTCAAACACAATGAGCTGCAACATGGCTTCCACCCAAGCAGAGAAGAACTGATAGGAAAGTTATCAAATCAAACACAAACGTCAAAGCGTAGATATTGCTTTCAAAAAGCTTTTAGAGGAATGTAAGTGTCTGTAAGCTAAAAAACTTTCCCCTTCAAGACAAAGGAGGCGGAAAGCATAAAATACCACAGGGACCTGAGATTCTTTGTAAAGAATTCCTCAGAAAAACATGAGGGAGTCAATTCAAATGTGATTCCATAAACCTTAGCTAGTTCATAGAATTGCTGGTACATGGAGAAACTTCACTTTATTTGTTTTGAATTGATTGGTGTAATGGGTGCATGGTGCAATGTGATATGGAGAGTGGCTGGGTAAAACAGTAAAAAGACTGTAGTAACACACCTATAATTATACCACCCAACCCAACCCCCAGCCAATGACACGAGTCCATGTCTGCAGTCTGTGCTATATGCTCAGTAATCATTTGGTCATTGACTATCTCCCAATTCTCCAATGAAATTTGTTTGTTTTCCCATCCTGCTCATGCTACCCTGAAGTGATTTACATTATGTATTTTCAGTAAATGATAAACCATTTCAGCCCATTCTACTCCGGATTAAGAAACATATTTTAATGAATAAATATTCATTTGTGATGCATATTTATGAATTTAAGTGCTGAAAAATCAAATAAATTGTGCGTAAGCCACTCTGGTAACAACAGAAGTAAAAGTAATGTACTAATTGCTGTGAGAGCCGTAAGCTAACCAAACATAGCCAACTTCCCAATGGTTATTCATCAGAAATCAAGCCATCTCTACCACAATGGTGCTATCTTTTGCGTTGAC
The DNA here is from genome assembly GCA_027564795.1 of Aphredoderus sayanus. Taxonomy (NCBI): domain Eukaryota; kingdom Metazoa; phylum Chordata; class Actinopteri; order Percopsiformes; family Aphredoderidae; genus Aphredoderus; species Aphredoderus sayanus. The sequence continues at coordinate 4,805,472 of JAODUG010000022.1, read as the reverse complement.
CACACCAAACTGTTTGGAGAATAACCCTCCAGTCTGTCCACTAAAGTGCAAATAGTTCATTAAGAACTGATTCCAAAGACAGCCCATGCACTAATCAGGCGATAATCAGCCTAACGAGACTGAGAGGTATGTGACAGGAATACAGAGACACAGAGGACGATGAGACACAGAGATGGTGAGAGATAGGCAGAGTAGCTTTAATATTCATCAGAGAAGGCGTACACATGTAGCATCCTCAATGGGCTAACCTCTCAAGGGGGGATTCTCAGAACAACTGGTACCTATCAAGCCACTAAATGCTGTATTTTGCTTCAGTACGAATAGAAAAAAGAAAAATACTACTACTATTAGCAAAATAACAGTAGAGCTTTTTACTTCCTCTCTTTTCGCTCTTCTTTCACTTCTCTCCTTGACAAGTGGAGGAGAAACACTACATCAAATGAATGGAGCTCACTGCGAGAGCCGGGCTCAATAATTAAGCTAGCTGAAAAAGCCACATCTCATCAAACTGCCACCCTGTGACCATAGACATTTAACAACCCTTGCCACACACTCACACATCTCTCTCTCTCTCTCTCTCTCTCTCTCTCTCTCTCTCTCTCTCTCTCTCTCCCTCTCTCTTTATCTCTCTCTCTCTCTCTCTCTCTCTAAGCTATCCTCTATGTCACACACGCTCCAAATATTACACATCGCTTGAAGTTAATAAACAATCACATAACGAGTCCTTTAATACTCTGTGACAGGCAGTGTGGTGGTGAATGGTGAGCTAACAACTGCAATTTATAATGTCTTCTGTAGCTCTTGCTTGATAATACTTTCCTTCTAAAAGGTCAAGCGGGTACAGGCACTTGTTCTCGACCGGGGAGAAAAAGCATTTCATGACAGTGGTGTATGGAGCAGAGACGTTCATTACAGATGGATGAGGAAAGGAGATGGGTTGAGTGACCCGGAAGAGACCTTCCTGTATCATGCTTCTCTCCTCTGGTCGTGTAACAGGGACTGTAAGGTTGCTAATAATTCATAGAACACAATTTGGATACACACACACCTGAATACATGGATATTGGAGATATTGGTCATATTTATGCATTGACATAATTCATGCATTTTCTTTCGCCACAGATGGGAGCACACACTCAAACAGGTACATTTCTAATGTACATTGAGCAAGTAACTTCGACTAAATAGGGCTATAGAGAAGCCTATTGGTATATTTATTTCGTGAAGAACAATCATCACTTAATTTAAATGTATATCTCCAGCTAAAGTTTCTTTAAGAGAGCTGCCTCTTCTGCTTCTTTCCAGATGGTGGAGATCTTACACACGCACGCACACACGCACACACAGAGCGAGAGACGGAGACAACTGAACAACATAATCAACACAGAACACAAGGATCTGTTTACATGTTGCTAATTCATTAATACCAGATGAGGGGGCCTGTAGCCAAAAGAATAGCTTGCATTTCACTATGCTATTATATGCGATAGGCCTACTAGGCTGAGCAGAGCAGAATGGTAAGACAACTAAAGAGGAAAAGACAACAAAGAGCCCAACAGCCTAGTGCTGCATTCTGCACAAACACAATTACCCCATAGAGATGTGCTCAATTTGATGATCATCACATAAAGAAAGATTTTCTATGAGCATGTGAGGGTGTGTGAGTGTGTGTGTGTGTGAGAGAGAGAGAGAGAGAGAGAGAGAGAGACGCGCAGGAACAAGTGTGTGTGTGTGTGTGTGTGTCAATCAGATGGGTTTTGGCAATGCGACACCGTTGGCATTTCTCTAAATAGGCAACGCAAATGACAATAACCGCAAAGTGCCGTGTCAAATCGATAATCCCTTAAATTCCTCTGAAAAACAGTGAGTGCAATGTAAAAACTATGGGACACTCAGCCGTGCAGCCCGTAGCTACAGGACCAGAGGATTAGACACCACTGTGTCCTTACAGGTAAGAGTCATGAAGGTGTGCGGGCGATGTACGAAGCCCTGCTGTCACGTGAAATAACAGTTCTATCCAGTTCCATTTGGAGTCATCTCTGCCTGAGTAAACTCCTCTCTCTCACTCTATATGCTGCCTGGCACTCATTTGCTTTGACTATTAAAGGCCCCATATCATCAAATTCCAATTGGACTTTTTCTCCCTACAAACTGCAAAGCTGCTTGGATCCAGAAATCATGTCACACTGTCCTGGGGCCAAATCTGTTTGGCTTGTTTCACACAATGATATTTTCAGAGATGCATTGTCTATAATTAGTTAAGTTAGATGGAATTCAAAATCTGTTCTTCCATTTGGGTCGCAATAGACAACACATATGAACACACAAGTGCAAAAATGCCTTCCCAATAGAGAGCGCTAATGCAAATTGCCATCCAAATGAGTGCTTGGGTCAGAATGCGCTCTTTTGCATTTTGTGTTCTTAGTAAGTACTGTACATCGTATAGACACATGTAACACAAATGTTAAGCGTAGTGTGAACTTAAGCCATTCTTGTGTAGCTGGGTTCACAGGACAATTACTGTATGCCCTGTGAATTTCATAATACACAAGGCTTCTACACCTGCAGAGACATTCCGGTTGCCAAGGACACTTGGATAAGCACTTGGAGAGGGCGAGTATTTAAAGATTTAGCACGTCGCCCAGAGTCCCCCGGAAAACAACGTACATGGGAGGCAGAGAAAGAAAAAGTTGAGTTGAACCACTGCTGAATGTTTTATAGGGAGCTTGAGCCTGGAGGATAAGTAAGACTGACACTGGGTATATATGTGGAGGGAGAGAGGGAGGGAGAGAGCAGGAGGTGAGAGGAAAATGGAAGAAAACAGACTAACTTACTCTCTCCATATCTCTAGAGAGAATTTAGATGCCATTCATCTCCACATACAGTAGATATAGCATTCCTAACCAGCCCGTGCTATGTGAACTGTTTTGATGGGAACGGTGCGGAGAATCAGTTAGGATCCACCCACCAGAAAAAAATATGAACGCATGTCCATCTGTATATGTCTATAAACATCCCCTATAGTGCCACGCTTCCTTGCTTCTTGGGTGCAAAGGGGCTGCATTGGAAATCAACTTGTTTATTAGGCGTATGTGATCTGCTTCAGGTGCAGATATGCACATCTACAGATAGCTTAACATGTACTGTGCTGTTTAGAAATATCTGACTGACTTTTCCAAAAACCATGAGGCATTAAATTATGTCCGTGAGTATGCTTGTTCTATTTTGTTTCACAAAAATAGTTTACCAACAGCTGGATAAATGTACTTATCTAAATAGGAACCATCTATATTTCTTCCCTCCTGAACTAGTAACTGAATAATCGTGACTACAGAATCGACATGATTGCAGTGCTGCTCACTAGCTTCAGGGGCGGAGCTAAGTTATGGTAAGCCAATCGAAAACTTAACAGAGACAATGGAGAATGATTTAAAAACACTGGCTTACTGGCACAAACTCATTGTAGCTAATCCACAAGTAAGTCTAGTTTTGGTATAAGTAGACTAACCACTGACTGTATTCTGTACTCACTGTGTTAAATGCTATGTTATATCCATGAACAGTTATGTTAGACATATTGTCACGCTGAAGATGTTTTAAATCCTTATGTATACGTTTAATTTGGCTTTCACATACATTTATCTTGTAATGCATTATTTCGATCTACTAACAGACCGAACAGAAGTAAGGAATTAAGTGTATTCGTTTTAAAATGTACAGCATATAAGAGAGTAGATGTGTATGTCACACCTGCGCAGAAGGAGCTTGGGGTGGTTCTTGCTCTCCAGGTTGCGGTCAATGAGGTCTGACAGCAGGTGCTTCAGGACGTCGGTGGCGTACTCCAGACGCCCCTGTAGCGCCGTCATGATGAGCGAGGCCACGTTGCCACGGTCCCTCATGGAGAAGGAGCGCTGTGTCTCAAGCGTGCGTATGAAGGTTAGCAGGAACACCTTGTTGTTGATGAGCTGCCCGAACAGCTTCAGAGCCTTCTCCACGTTCAGCTGGCCGTTCCCCGACACCTGGACGACAGCATCCAGCACAACATGTCACGGCAAATAAACGTCAGGGAGCTTTGTTAAATGCCGTATCCGGTAATGTTTTTAAACGGACTGCTGCTCTTAAAATTGTTTTTATGACCTTGTCCAAAAGAATAAAAGAAGGAATTTTCCGAAAGCAGAATGGCTTTGCTCATGTTTCACTCTGGGCAGACAAAAGTTAACACTCCCTGTAAGTAATTCAGAGGATTTAAATCAATCATGACTAAGGTCAGCTCAAAATGCCCTTTAGTAGAAGTCATCTCAACTTCATATTATGAGGCTGGGTGACAGAGTACAAAGAGAATTGGATAGTGCCTTTAGCAAACTTCAGAAAATAAGAAGACTTTATACGGTAATTTCAGTTTGTGGAAACATTCAGTGAAAGTACATTTTTTTTGGAAATAATGGATATGTACATTAATTAATAAACCTTTCTAGTAAGGAATCTGTTAACTTCAAATTGTTAAAATATACACCATGGCTGAACTAGTGGTCTGGAAGATTTTCTCCAAGCCTAAAGGTTCCAACTGGATCCATGTATCCCTAAGCAAGCGGCTTGAGCCCCAAATCATCTTTGTAAGTTGATACTAGTGCATGTTAAATTAAGAACTACAAAAAACTAACAAACTTACTGACTAATTAACTTATTATGGCACAAAACTAAAAATCGAAACTAACATACAGTTCAATGTGCATTAGATTAGACAAATACTTAATACATAAAACCCGCATCACATATTGAGAAACTAGGGATGCTCTGTTTTGAGGTGGGCTACCCTCCATCCTAACCATGCCTAGTAAACCTGTTATATTTCCCACAATACCTCATGGATAAACATCCTAGCCCTCCATATCTCTGACTGGCTTATCGTATGGACGCTACTCAGTCTGGTTCATATAAAATCAAGCCATTTCCCAGCAGGGCGCTGCTCTCCCCCAGTAAGAGAGGAAGTCGGGGTGTTAACCAGCAGCTTTATCTCCAGCAAGGGAACCCACATGGCTGCAGCCTATTAGCCTTCATAGCACTGACATGGATGTTGACGTGGAAATGCAGCAATGCAAATTATATGACCATTTTTAAGCATGTTGTTTTTAAGATAAAATAGGATAAACATAACAAAAATAAACAATCCTAGACTTGCATGTTAATGGTATGTTAACATCTGGTGGATGACATATGCACATGCTGGGAACCCAAGCCCTGATTGGAAACGTATGTACCAGGTATGTGTGTGTGTGTGTGTAGACGTGTGCTGTAGGAGACCTGAGGGGTAGAGGCTGGGTGTCACTCTGGTACACCGACCCCCTCTGGCTCTCTGCTACTTCTGGAGGTTATGCCGCAGGGAAGGGGGGGGGGGGGAGGTGGGGGGTGAGGACTGGGAGGTTAGGAGAGGATACACACTCTATCTATAGCTTCCTCCTCCTGTTTCTGCTATGCGCTTGTGCATGCGTTTCATTGGCGCGGGTTACCTCCAGCTCTCTGAGGACAGGGTGGTCCTCGATGCCAGGGAACAGGACCCTCATGGCATAGGTCCGGTAGTCCAGGTGAGGAATGCCAGCGCGGTCCAGGTCGCTGGTGAGCTCATTGATATCCGTCTGCAGCTCGGCGAAGGCTGGAAGACGCAGAGACAGCGTGAGGGAATGCATCCAGGGAGCAGGGGAGCCGAGCCAGATGGGCAAGGAAGTAAAAGACAGAAGGGAAAAAATAGAAAAGACCCAACACAACATGAAAAATAATATCCATCCCATTAATCCCCAGGAGACCAGAGGGAGAAAAACCTTATCTCTGTGATGTTTAGTGACAGCTTAAACCCTGAAGAGTCTTCATGTCAAAAAAACTCTATTTCATATTTCTGCCTTCACTTTAAAAACACTACCCAAAGATAGCTTACTGACCCACACGCAAAAACACACAGACACAGGCACACACACTCATTTTATTTTATCATCTCTATCTAGCGAGCAGTAAATTGGCAGAAGCTCAGGCAACTGTGTGTGTGTGTGTGTGTTGTCTCAGTGTGGCACTGCAGGTGGGCTCTAGTTAATTGGCTCCTTCCTTCAGTCCTGCCCCAGCCCAGAGGCTCTGCTGGTCTGGTCCAGCACCCCTGGGGGGGCGGGCAGTTCCTATCAGGGACCTATCACAGGGCTCCTCTGATACCCCCTGCCAGGGTTACACAGTAGTGCCGACATACACACACACACTAAGGGTGGGCTCAGACACACCTCTAAATCCCTGCCTTAGGCAGTGAAACTTTGTCTGTTATGTTACTTGGCCAAACAGGGGGATATTATTGTACTGTATGTATAACATAGACTTTCACTGACACACTCCTACATAAACCTCACTATTGGCTTTCCATAGGCATCCATTGATTACATCAATGGCCAGGAGAAGGATGTTAAATCCAATATGTTTAATAATGACCCCTCTATAGTCATGTTTGTCACTTTGAAGGGTCATGATGAAGGGTCAAAGGTCAAATGGAGTGGAGGAGAGCGAGGGAGAGATGTACAATATCTATTGGTAACAGCCAGTATGGTATTCAGTGGCTAACCACCAGGGTCACACACAGGGTCAAACTAACAAATCTTTGTTCCATTCTACAGCGCCAATACCCGTATGACTCACTCAATGTAGAGCAATTTGCACTGCATTATTGAACGCACAAAGAGCTGTAATTGGCCCAATCCACAATGAGCAGAAATATTCATTGATGACTTTTGTTTACTTCATTCCCATTCAAAGCTCCAGCCCACCAGTCCCATTTATCTATAATCTGATAAAAACATCCTGATTTTCAAAGCTCCACGATCTGTTTCGCATTGCATATCAGCCTGAGAACTCTCAAGAGTACTTAAAGTGTCAATCAAATCATTAGCAGGTGATTGGACCAACTCCAGCTAATCATCACAACAAACATTTCACATTGATTTTCAAACACAGGTGCTAGCAGATGACTGGACCTTAAAACACATGAACGACATGCTGATTGGGCTTCTGTTACGAAAGCAGATAGTGATTTACATTTGAGAGTTCCCAGAATGCAGAGCGAAGCATGATCCACGGCGGCCCTAACTGCTGGCATAAGCTTAGACCGGTCACTGCTCCTACGACCTTTATGCCTCTAGTGTACTCCACACACCTTCCTTGCACTCCAGAGCCACGCGAGACTCCAGGTTGTCCATTTGCATCTGCAGGCGCTTGAGGGTGAGGTCGTTCTCACGCGACTTGCGCTTGTAGGCGATGAGGACGAGGATGACGATGATGAGGAGCAGGCCTCCGCCGGCGGCGATGCTCACGATGGCCGGCAGGGTCAGTAGGCTGTCGGACAGGATGTGGACGGAACCAGGAGACACGTGGAGACCCCCAACTTGCACCTGGAGGCCGTAAACAAAACTCGTACTAAGTAAATAACAGCAGACCTGTTGTAAATAATTGCCTAAATAATGTTTCAGGCATGGTGCTATCCAACCAAATAACAATGTTTTATTAGTAAGAGCACTGAAATGATGCTAGCATATAAGCTGGATTTCTTTATGTCTCTATTTTTCTGCAATGTTAGTTGCAGTGCGTAATGAGCAGTTGTTGATGGAATACCAGTGACCAAACTGCGATGTTGATCGATTACACAGACACGTGGTGTTAAACCATAACGTGTGCAGTATAAACAAATCGGCTCGATAATGAAACATTGATTGACATATAGTATTCCTCCTTAATTGATACTTGATGAACAGTGGAAAGGTAAGCGCACCAAATCCTGCCAAAACTCAGATAAACACTGTCTGTGAGTATATTGAAATTGACACTGAGCACAAACACATGCTATACCGCCTACATGATGATGTTGAGAGCGGAGTGGTCTGGGGCTTGCACTCAATAAGTGAGCTGGCTACAAGAAATAATTGCAGTGGACTCTAGCAGAACCTTTTGACAGCTAGAGCACAGCCATGCTGCTCAAGCCTGACCCCTCTCCTTCAGATGAATGAACAATGATGAGAAGCAAAAATAATGGAGTTTACAGGTCAAAAGACATGAAGAGGAAATCACAAATACATGGGAGGAGTGACAGAGAGAGAGAGGTTATATGAAATAAAAGAAAGAACGGAAATAAAGAAGAAAAGTTAAACACTAACCATAACTTTATACTGTCCGGTGAGGTTGGGTGGCTCACACAGCAGCTGGCTCTCAGACACAGTGACAGAGCAGGGGGTCTCCCCTATCAACACTGTGTAGTTCAGCTTCACTCCACCTGCTGTCGGCGGAACCAGGTTTCTGCCCTGTGGGCCAATGGGGATAAAGCATTAAGCTCGTACACTCAAACGTACACACACTGTATACAAGATTAGGGAAATGTAAAAACTTGCAAATGCAATATGTCACCTAAATCCATTGTACATTAGAAAATCTTCATTGTGACACAGCTGAGGCCAATTATAATTCTCTGTTGGGATCAACAAAGATAACGCTATTCGCTTCTAGGCCTCACAACACAGGTGTTTGGCGATAACACTGTTAACTACTGTTTGGGGGTGTACACACTTGACATCTCCCTGACTCTCCTATTCTATCCTATTTGTTGAAAATAGGATAGATAGAATGTTGTTTGTTGTCTGAACAGTTAGTCTCGGAGCTTTAGTCCCAAGTGAATGTAATTAAAAAAAGACTATAAGATGAGTGTTCTCTATTGACAGACAGATCTCTTGCCACAACCTATTAAGTCTGTCTCCAGGAAGGAAGTTAATATTGCACTTATGAAAAATTGATTCCTCACTGTTAGATTGCTTTGCTAACTGTACGTCTGTGTCTGCTTCGTAGTTGGTGAATCGTATTTCTGCAGTTTTAAACAATACATGCCTACTTCTGCTAGTAACAGAGGTCTGAAGTCTTGATTTCCACTTCAATTTTTCCACCTTATTTTTGAATGCAGAAGTAAGGCATTTGACATGAGTGGCCGGATTTCCATCCATAAACCATTAAAAATAACTATATTATTTATAATATATACAATGTATGCGAGTCTTTCCCACATACATGAATAATTAAAGAGCGGGAGTAGGAAATATTTTACATTAATCAATAATTGTATTGACTAAATCATGGCGGTACAACGGAAGTAAACTAAGGCCAGCAAGGATAATACACACATAAGTAGACAGCATACGAAGACTAACCTAGGGTACGCCGACTAGAGTGGCAGCTTAATGGCTGGTACCCTGCACAGCTCCAACCACCCACCTTCTGTATTACTATGGAAGTGGCCTAATCAGCCAGATCAACTCTTAACACCTGTGTGGGTGTACAGACTGAGAGTATTCATAGAAAAGCGAAGGGCCGGATAGTATAAATATACATTTCAGTATCCCTCAGCGTTTTGTCAAAATAGGTGTATAAATGAAAATAACACACCTTCAGGATGATGGGTGAGCCCGGTTTCTGCTCCAGGACCCCGTTGGTGCTGATGGGCTCAAAGTAAGGGTTGGGGTAATAGAGGAAGTTGGTGTTGTTATAGACCAGCAGCACCTGCACGTTGTTGAATATGAACCCGAACTCGTCGGCATGCTTGACCGTGTCCAAGCCCTGGTGGTACTCTGTCGTCAGGGAGGGGGCAAAGCAACTCATGCTGGTGCTGTTGTGCACTTTGCAAACCTTTGACAAGAAGAAGAAGAAGAAGAAGAGAGTCAATCGTGAACAAATAGGGAAAAACGTACAAGAACAAAAAGAAAAAAAAGAACAAAAAGAACAAAAAAGCTTTATTTGATCAGATTCTATCAGGGATGAGTTGTGCTCTGGCAGCCTACACATCACGCTACGGTAACTTCAGCACCCAAACGGAAACATCAAAACACAACCAGTCAACCTAAACTGCGACCGTTCAGCTGTTCAGTTCTCCGATTCCACATCACAGAGCTTTCTGTTTGTTACAGTATAACCGAGGCTGTGATCTTAACCTAACCACAACGGACATTGATGTAAGCTCTCCCGGGAGCACTGGGGCTCCAGCAATAAACCCCCCTCCTGTTCTTCCCAGACAGAAGAACAATGGATTTGCTGGGTGTCATTAAAGCTATCTTTATCGAGGAGGGTGCCTCCGTAAAATCGAGGATAAACTGCTGCAAGTGTTCCTCTGAATACGGCCAGAGAACAACAAAAGTGATAGGCAGGGGGCCCCTCCCCCCCTCAGGTAGAGGATGAGCTATGGAGCCTGTGCTACAGCTCGGTACAGGCCCGGGGGTGTTGCCAGACGGTCTGTCTGCCTGTGCGTGTGTCCGTCCAGGGGCCCCGAGGAGGAGCTCCTCTGAAGGGCAGCGGGGGATTGATTGTGGCACGGCTCCCCTCCCCCTCCCCCGGTCCCCTCTCTCCCTCCCTCCGGGGAAGAAACTTAATTAGAGGTAAATATCATCAAAGCTGCCAAGCGGCGGGCGAGAGACACGCCTCCTCTCCCCCTCCCCAAACCTCCCCCCCCACCGCCATTGTCTCTCGCCGTGGGATCAAGCCGGGCGGGTCGATGCAAACTCATTTCTGCCGGGGCCGATTGCTTCTCGCAACCATGGGAGCCAGAGCAGCGAGGAGACGAGTCTCTGTGAGGCGGGCTGAAGGAGAAAGATTGTGGATGTGTGTGTGTGCGTGTGTGCGTGTGCGTGTGCGGTCACAGCCCGTATTCTCGGCTGCTCTTAAAGATAGAATGTGGCTGGGTGTATTCTGTGTGTGGAGGGTTTTCCTAACGCGGGAGGGGTTGCTAAATTATTGAGCGCCTAACAGGCTAGTCTTTAGCCCCCCTGGGTTTGTGTTGGCACAGGCCTGCTGGCTGGGCTGGGTTCAGGAAGGAGTCAGCTCAGAGGCGAGGGAAACACTGGTCCGACATTATAGCTGTCACAGCTACAGCACATAGACAGCTCTGGCTGCTCGGCGACAGGCCACGTTTCTTTCCCGCCATCATTCCTTAGCACCCCGACTTCATATGCTAGCACCAGGAGAGCGAGAGAAGACTGGGCCTTTAAAAATAGATTGTGCCAGATATAACGCACCTTCTTGTGCGTTTAGCTTTGATAAAACCCCTGTTAAATAATTAAATGTAATATATAATACAGCATAATAGATTTTTTAAAGGTGCTTAACAACATTAACTCTTACTACTCTTGCAATTTCTTACAAAGCTCTGTATTTCTTTATTTAGCTTGAAAGATAAAGGTTCAACTGTACTGCATGTGCAGTAGGTATACTGTAGTGTATACATACTGTAAATAAATAAAAAACAATGTAGAAATTAGTGAATTATTTTATTGTAACGAAAAGCTGTTTGTAGATACAAGGTCTGTGGCAACAGTAGCACATAACATTCTACAGCAGGACCAAAGTGTGTGTGTATGAAGGTGTGTTTGTGTGTGTTGCTGGGTGGAAGGGGAAGTGCAAAAAAGGATAGGGTGCCGTCCTACAGTGTGGCTGATGGTACAGTGACGTGGTACAGACAGGCCCAGATGCTACTCCACAAAACCTGCCTGCCTATCACTTTTGGAACAGCAAAGCATTTGCAAGTCAACTACGGCTCTGACTACCATCTGCTCTGCCGGAGATGGAACCTCTGTGTGTGTGTGTGTGTAAGCGTGTGCGCGCGTGCGAGAGAATGTGTGTGTGAATTTGTGTCCCCCCCCACATTACCATACTCCTCCATCTACGCTCTTTGCCTCTTTTTTTTCTTAAATAAATCCCTTCCTTGGCTGAGTCCTGTCAGGCGAGAAAGGGGCCCATCATGTCAGATGCTTTCCTGCCAGTGTGGCAGGCAGCGTGATGTGTGTAAATCCTCAGCTATGCAGAAGTGGGAATAAGCAGTGATGGGTTAATGCCGCTACCGACGGGCGCACGCAGCGCTTGTGGAAGCAACTGTGGGCGGGATTTTATGCATTACCCAATTTAGAAATAAACACTCGACTGTATCACAATGGTTGTCTTCCCTCATCTCAATCTACTTCAGAGTGTTTCACTAATGGCGTCGTGTTTTTCTCCCAGAGACGCCTCGGGTTCTCCAGCAAATCAATTATGGAAACGTGAATTTGGTTTTTTTTGGCAAGACAAATACAGAAACATATCCATTCCTTGGAGCTAGGCGGAACAGAGTACTGGCCACAGCATTGATTAAGTCATGTAAGGTCACCAGAATGAGCAGATCATTTGAATGTAGGCCCCGCCCCTGTTCATTCCCTCGTAGTGGAAATAACCGGGGGGAATTAAACGGATGGTAACACTGCAGTCCCTCTGGCAGAATTCATTAATACCGGAGAACACACTGCTCTACAGCCCACTCAACCAGTGAAAGGTCTCCGGCCAGGGCGAGAGAGCGGGAGAGAAAGAGAGAGAAAAGAGAGAGAGAGTGCGGGAGAACGCGATAGGATGTGCGTAGGAGAGCCGCATGGGCTCACAGAGTCAAAGGTCAGCAGGGGGCCATCACACAGCAGCAAACCATTGGCAGATGCCTCCCTGCGTTACGCCCACGCTGTATCTGTGTTTATCTGCATGCCCGCTGCTCCAGACAACTGCCAGTCTTGGCATAAAGTGCAGCTCCAATCTGTCAGTACAAGCTCCACACTGTCGCTTGTGATGCGCGGAGGGGCTCTGCACTTCAACGTAACACTTCCACACCTTCGTCACGCTGGAAGGGAAAGCCATCTCCCGGCTCCGTATCAAAACAAGAGCGCCCGCTAATTTGCAACGTCCTCCACTTGAGTGCTTCCTGGAGGGTTGAATAACGTCACCCTGTGCCGGCACTGTCAATTTCGAGCCATGGGAATGAATGATGTGCAGGGGAGGCAGTCTATTCAGACAGGAGGTCCTTAATGAGGCCTCAGTCACCTTGCAAGATGCTCTCCTGGTGCTGAGACCCATGGCCGCCACCACCCCTCCACGCAGCAACAACATCCATGTGAACATGCAAATTGACACACACTTGAGTGTCCATTACGCCGGCTCTTAGCAAAGATGGGCACCGTGTTCTAAGCGGCCGGCGTTTCAGACAGACAGCTCAATTGTAAGGGGGAGGTGTGTGTGTGTGTGTGTGTGTGTGTGGGGGGGGGTTGTTGGTGAATGCGGCCTGGCTGGTCACTGAGTAGTTTCTTATGATGGGCGCCTATGAGGCTCAGCCACAAAGCCTTTGCCGTGACACGTCGTCCCGACATCTTAATGGCGGCAAATGTGGCAGATGATATCGCAGTGGGACGGGAAAGTGTTCCGGCACTGGGAGATAAAAAATACAAAATAAAAAAACCTTTTAAGCTTTAATCAGGCTGGGGGGGGGGGGGGGTGATTAATGTTTAAATTTTGAATTTTGGTG
>JAODUG010000022.1:4744147-4774805 GCA_027564795.1 Aphredoderus sayanus | reverse complement strand
TGAACAGTCTACAACCAACAAAGTTTTCAGAACCATGGACAGCACTTCCAGATTCCATGTTTTCTACATTGCATATTGTACACAAAAAAATGTAAATCAAAAAAATGTAACTAGATATATTATTATTAGGATTATTTTGATTATTATTATTTTTTAATTAATACTAATTCTATAATAATAACCATAATAATCAATATATAATTCAAATGCATCTCACTATGCTCGGGGGTGGGAAGGAGCCCAATTTGAGAAGCACTGAATAAAACAAGAGTAGGGAGTCTTTCTCTGTGTATTTCATTAGGAACTAAATCCTACCCGTTAGGCTATAGAAGAATTTTGGAAGCCCAATGGAAACATAGTATTATAAAGAGCAAGATAATCCCAAGTGTGTGCACTCTAGGCAATTACTTGACAGCTCAGAGTCCTATAACCCGTGTATGTGTTAAAAAGCATTATTATTTTAGGTAGGAAAGGAAAATTAGTTGCACTAACATTTTCTCCTAGTCAGCAGGAATAGAAAACAAACAGTGAGCTCTTTTACCCAAGAATGGGTAAGCCAATTTCACATACAGTACATATAAACAATGTCTGCTGCTGTTTAGGAAACCTTAAGAAGATTACAAGCACTTAGCTGCATGTGGGTAACATGAGTGTGGGTGGCCCACTGGGATCAGGACACTGGTGGAGAACACACTGGCATCAGGCATCGGCCTCCCCCAAGCGACATTTTCACTTCTCCATTAGCCCCATGCTGAGAGACTCATTGCTGATGCTGAGCCTGCAATTAATGAAGAGAGAAACTGGGTATGGCAATAAAAAGATAAAGGCAGTGAAACTAAGTGAGAGCGAGGAATATATAGTACAATGAAAACTCCAAGAGTCATAGTGTTGTGTCTACAAGCCCGGTATAAAATAATCTAAAATGTCATTTTTATCTCTCTTAAGGCCTGTCATTGTCAGAAAAATGTCACTCCTTTGAAGAAGTGGAAATATATAAAGTTGGAAATGGGAAAACAAAATAACATAGGGTTACCTTTTCCTTTGCTGCTATGTACTGTAAGAAAATTGTACTGTACTATATAGTAGGCTATATGCTCCTGCTTGTCAATAGCCTAAAAGCTATTGACAAGCAAGGAGCAATGAATTGTGCATACATGCATGTGCATAACATAGCATAATGACTTACAGACAGTGAAAACGGGTGAAACCATCCAGATGGAAATCTGGAAAACTCTGGACTGTTGTGCCGACGGTACTTTAAGTGCCTGTGTTTTGAAAAATGTCCTTGAATTTGGGGGTTCAGAGTGCAATAAAGCAATTGAGGTGTGTACCGAAGGAGAAATGTGAAAATAATTAAATTAGGCAATTAATATGATGTCTCTATTCTGCACAATTATCAAAATAATGTTTTGGCATGTATTTAATTCATACTGTACATGTAGAAACAAAGTTTACTAATAGCAGTTTTTTTCCACAAAGAAACTATTGCAGCATACAAATGCTGCAATGAACAACATTCATTTCCTTTCCTGCTCATGTCGGTCTGCCAGCAGAAAGCTAGCTTCTCACCCCTAGGGGATATGAACAAAAGAAGTAGCATGTAGCTGCACCAGAACCAATAGACCTTACCCTAGTAGGATACAGGGAATACCTTATTAACTTTTGTATCATATGAATGTAATTATTGGATGATAGCCTTGGCCGATTTCAAGATGTAAAATATATTTGATGGATGCATGGAATACATGTTGAAACATGTAAATATTCTTAGATAGTTGTAAATCCCAAGGGTGAAACCAATTTTAATTGCAGGATACAGAATGATGAAATGTTAAAGAACTAACTGGGTACTAAATTCCAAGTTAATTATCCAATCAATCTCATGAAACATCTTGATTGCTATCTGGAGATGAGCGATGAGGAGATGCGCCTTTCGTCCACTGATCAATACCTCCATATCAACAACGTACCATCGAACACATGGAAACATTACAGCCACTTCTAAGTACCTACTGTACTCTACTAATGTACGTAAAAAGCAACGTGCCATCCATTTTCTAGACAGGAATTGTATTCGCTTTGTGCCAAGTGTCCTCACTCTGAACTTTATTGATACGCCTTCATTCCAGGAACGTACGAGCACCTCGTGACCTGCACTTACCATTGAACTCTACAGTTCAATGACTTCCTTTTTTATCCAGAAGAGCACCTGTCACACCATAGCTTAGTGTGACAGCAAGGGGCTCAACCCTCTAATTCCCAAAGAGTAATGGCCCCGAAGGAGTCTCTGGAGATCCCAAACAGCAGGCTGGAGGAATTGGAAAGCAATATGTTAAATATTTGCTATGCTGTTTATAAGGGGCAAGGTCAAACGTCTAAAATAAACCCATCATTATTCACATCTTAAGCTGTGCAGGGGGTGGGGGGTTGCTCTATCAAAGAGCAATGACTTGAGCTCAACCAACTGAAAAGTAAGGGCGCAACATCTTCACCTCCGCTATATCCAACCATGATGAGGAATTCATGCCCCATGAGCAACCGAATGTATCTCTAGAAATGTAAAGAGACAGATTTGCTATGCACTACCAGCAAGGTTACAAAAAAAAAAAAACACAGGGTGGGCAATGCAAATACAATTTGTCACTGATGTGCCGTATTTACCAGCAAACCACTTTTCAGGCCGGGATAATGAAGCAGCCCCCCTCCCTTCCCCTTCCCATCTAATACAGTGCGTCTCCTCTCCCCAGGCTGTCATGAATCTAGACAGCCAGGCAGTTGCATCTATTCACAATCCATTCGCAATGGTGTCTGCCATTTTTATTGAATTTCACCTCAACAGGAGGGACAATTAAGATAATGAGTTTTCAGTGGGTGGACAGTAAAGGAAACCTTGCCCAGCTAGGTAATCTGGGCCTGCGTAGCCCTCTATTGCTTGTGTGTTTTGCCTAGTGGGTGTCGTGGGTGGGTTGGACACATCCCTGGCGTGTCCATATGTTCAGCTTGTCGGCTTTCACTGCAGATGTGGAGTCACCGCAATCATGCCTGCCTATTTGCATTAAACGTTTAAGAAGAAACTGCATCAGGAAAAAAAAACATTGTTCTTTATCTCAGATTGTACTTTAGTCGGAAAGCATCTGCCTCCATTTTTAATGGATAAATATGAAATTAGCATCAGTTGATAAAAGACAGACTATGGTAATTAGAAAAGTAGCAGATGTTAAAACTCCATCTACTCCCAAACTGGAGAACTTCCAGGGAAACAAACAGTAGTCAATATTCACCAAGAACTTCACCAAATCTCCCCCCATCTCCGCTTTGCTTTCAAAATGTGGTGGGCAGAAATCTATCAGAAAATATAAGCAGCGCAAACATTTACATGACATACACAATAACAAGCATTCAAATTGAGTCAACAAAAAACTGAATAAATCCATAACAAAACAAGTACGAGAAAGACCTGTGAAGATCCAAAAGATAACAATTATAATTATAAAAGGAAATTAAAAAGTGGCCGTTGATAATGCAAACAAACACAAATAACTAGCATACAGTTACAATATGGCGCCATATTACACTGGCCTTTCAGGGAAGCTATGGAATGTCCCTTAGATTAGCTTCTAGCCATGCTATTAGTTTTTAGTGGATGTCTGAGCTAGTCAAAAGAACTGTGTCATTTGTAAAATTTTTGCAAAGTGAATACTGCACGCCATCTAGGATCTTCCTGCGGACACTGAGTTTGACTTGGCTCATTATCTCAAGCACAGAGGTGGAGAACACAAACGAAGAGAGCGAACAAACGCAGTGACGCAAACAAAAAAGCGCTAGCCTTGGCTTTAATGGCACGCCATTGAAGGTCCAGAAAAAAAAGGCAGTGGTAAGAGGCCGTTAAGTGACTTTCCTCCCAAGCCCGAGGGGAGGAGACACAGGGACCAAACAGTGAAAAAACAAAGAAGAAGTCCTTGTCCTGAAACATGGATGTTTGTGTCCATGGGACAAACCCCTGGCCTCAGGGCCTTCATTTAAATCCATTAGGTGAAGTGACCTTGAAATGATCCGGCCAAAAGGACGTGGCTGAAAAAAGACAAGAGTGCTGAAAAGAGCATCTATTCACTTTGTGCAGAAGCGCCAGTCTCTCCACAGTGCCTGCCATCTAAAGGGCTCTCAAAAGGTTGAGACAGCGTGTGTGTGTGTGTGTGTGTGCGCGCGCATGTATGCGTGTGCTATCTGTGTTATATACCAGTCCTCTGAGGCCAGCTGTCACAGACATGTGCGACAAAACTTCAAAATGGCCTAAAATGGATGTCCATGTTTCGACAGGCCAGAAATGTGTTTCAAGTTAGTTCTACCACCAGAACCGTGTCTACACCCGGAGATATATGCAGCCCCCCAGACCATGTGCGTGTTTGTGACATGCGACATCCCCATGTTTGTGTTCACAGCGTGTGTGTTGTGTGTGCACAGGCCTGTCTGTGGCCACTAATTACCGATGTCTCCGTCTGCACTCTGTGGTTGAGTGGCCGAGTGTGACAGACACAGCTGTGCGTGTGTCATTGGGTGTCTGGGACAGGTGTGAGCCTGTGAAGGAACAGGACTGTAAAGGACCAATGGTAGCCCCCCTCTCTCTCTCTTTCTCTCTCTCTCTCTCTCTCTCTCTCTCTGATTAATGAGTCTCGTCAGGCACCTTGCGTTGCCACTTGTGCCAATTAAGACATTAGGATGTTCTATGGCTTGCTGCTTAAACAAACAGCAGGACTGCTGGGGTCCCCATCCTCTCTTACTCGCTCGCTCTGTGCTGGCGCATAGACTGTAAGCCAATCAACGCCCCGCGGCCTCAACAGGAGGCATTGGTTGTCCTCATTGTGGAGGACACAGGAAACACACGTGTACAGTAAGGCACGGGCCTGTTAGCTTCCTATGGGCGGCATCCAGTGTAGAAAAATGGGGAAATCAAAGCCAAGTGTCAAACAATCCCTGTGTGATGGACAGGCTTCTGCAGAGACCCTCTTCTTCCGCTGTGTGTGTGTGTGTGTGTGTGTGTGTGTGTGTGTGTGTGTGTGTGTGTAGAATGTCACAAGGCTGGCTTAATTGGATTGACCACTAACTGGCTTTTCAGCTGCCACAAAAGTGCATTACTGGCTCAACTTGATTGGATGATCATGACCCTTGATTCTCATCAGACATTTAAAAGTCAATAACATCTGACTCCCCCACCCCCACAACACACATACAGAATTCAACTCAAATTAAAATTAAAAAAACTTTTGTCTATCACATAAACACATAGTGATAGAACTATTTCTTAGGTTCAGGGCTCACTGCCCAGAAACTCTCTGGACAAACACAGAAAATCTCAGTCAATGCATCATCCTGCTATTTTATATAATCTTCATTTCAAACACTGCGTTGTTGAGATCATATGATACTATTGTGTGTGTGTGTGTGTGTGTGTGTGTGTGTGTGTGTGTGTGTGTGTGTGTTCACGTATCTTCAACGGCAGCCCATCGGCGGCGAGACACCGTAATGAGATTACCAATGGATATCAGATAGTCACATCGCTTTGCGGAGACTTGGACAGGGGGCGCGCGTGAGCGAGAGAAAATGAAATGGGTCGTTAATAGCGCGATTCGCTCTGTGTCGGAGTGCGCTCCCGTGCGTCAAGACACCGGGGCCGTGCGCCCGTGGTCTTTTGTGTTTATGCGCCTGCGGTGTGCGCGGCCGTCGTGTTCCCTTAGCGTGCCAGTCAATCAAGTCGCGGGGGCCTGTCTCTCATCAAGGTGCAACGCATGATTGCTAACGCTGGGATGCGCAGAAATTTGCACCTCCCCGGAGAGAGTCCTCGCTGTGAACGAAGGACTCATCTGTCACACAGACCCGCGTCCTGATCCACAGTGACAGCTGTGGACCCTGACTCATGTGGACGACAGCACATCACAGCAGGGCTAAACAGTAAATACATTCCTGCTGTGGGGACACAGACTTAGGAGAGAAGCTGATATGCGTTTGACAGACAGCATATATTCTCATACACAGCTAAATCAACTATAGTGCAGTAGAGTATACAAGGTCTTGATTTATATTTATGAGTAATAATAATCACTTTAGATGAAATTGCACTGTACTGTATTCTGTTTTTGGTTATCTAAACTTATATTTAACATATTTCTTGCATATAGTAATAATCGCATTGCAAGTAAACATAATAGTGTTAAAGCATTAATGGCAACAATGTAAGTTAATAAACAAGTGCTTTTTTGCAGTATGTTAATGCTGAGAATAAACCAAAACATTTAACAATCAAGCATTTTAGTTACAGTACATATACTGATTATCCCAGCATTTCCAAGCAACTGTAAGGTAGTTTTTTTTCCCCACCACTAATAACATTATCCCTTATTTGCTATGTTAACTGAGCTCAAACTCCCATTGGTTCTATGCTTTTTGCACATTTGTAACAGTAAACATGTTGTTTTGTAAGAGAGCATTATTGCCCTGAAAACCTTCTCTGTCGGTAATCATTTCTCTTTGTTCAACATAGTCACGTTTGCCTAAATTTGCATCCCAGCATAATGCCACCAGGCTTCTGAAACTTTGTCATGTCTCCTGACCTGTAACAGAATGAAAAGGCAGGAGTAGAATAAAGCAGTACTCCAGACCAGAGAAAATTAATGTGTGTGTGTGTGTGTGTGGGGAAGGGGGGGGGGGAGGTTGGTGGATGTGTTTTCTATGTCACTGCAGTCCCATATTGTCCCCAGAAAATGTCACTCTGCCCTTGGGAGGCAGCGCTCCGAGGCGAGACTCAGCTGTCTGACCGCATTTACCGAGATGTTCCATGGCCAGATTGCAGCAGCCTGGAAGCCATCCCATTACACTTTGTTTGCCCTAAAATACATACTGCCGACACTTGATTGTTTACTACTCATAATTGTTATTTACTGTATCAAACCCTAAAAACACAATGGTAGTTTGTAATTGTGTGCTGCCATTTTGTCCACAAGAGTTAAGGTTTATTTCACATGGGTTCCTATAACACAGAGACGTGCACATGCTCAGTGTGTGTCTCCATAACAAGAAACGGCAGTGTGACTTTTGCTAATAATAATAGCACTCAATGGAGATTTCGCCACGTGGATTGTGCATGTCTAAAAGTAGTTTTACATACAAAATAGCATAATGATAAAGCACTAGATCTTATTTCAGAATGGAAGTTCTAAAAAGTACTTCTTATGTTCATGTGACACATGCCTACTGATGGTAAGTACCCGTTCTAAATGATATAGTATGTGTCAGTCATAATGACATGCAAATCTATGCCTGCATCATAAGTTCTCTCAACTGTGCGACTTAAATGGCCCGAATTACTAAACGGCTTCTGAGCCAAAAAGCAAATGTGCATATGAAATGTTCACAGAATAAGACACTAACTGATTATATTTGGCTAATTAAAGCTGCTACACAACCTCATTGTCTTAAGATTGAAGTAAATGTGTATGCTACCTTATAAATATTTACAGTTGGATACAAACACAATCAGTCAACAAATATTGTGTACCTGCTGTGGAATGACATCAATTTATTGCTGTACATAATTAGAATGACAGGAATGAAATAATCCAGGGAATCAAAGAAAACATTTCCCCCCCAACCTAACTGTACTGGTTTGAGAGTTTCTTTTAACAAATTCAGACAGAAACTACAATAAATGCTTACAGTAGCTAGTCTCCTGACTTCAAGCCAAAACTGATGCATAACTCATGTTGCTTCTTGCAGTACATATTTGTGATATAAACACCCTCCGGCTGCTATTCTTTTGTATGGGATTCCTGGAACCATTGGAGTTTGTAAATGAGTGCATGAGTACGGTACCAAAAACGCCAGTAATCCTCTAATCAAGTTCATTTCTGCCACGCCGAAAGGCAAACAGCGGCTGCTGCTAAGGATTACAGCAGCTCATTAAAGAGAGGCACCCATGATTGAAATAGGCCGCGGGGCTCTTTTCTTCGAACCTAGCGGAAGACAAAAGAGCTCCAGCAAATGAGCGGTTTATCAGACCTGGACAGAAACCCCTGTCTTGTCGAGCAGGGGCACCGGACACATCGGCTACATCGACTCGACTGGGGAGCCAAATTAAATGGTTTATTGACGGCTACGACACAGAGGCTTCAGAAGTGCAGACTTGTTGGGGGAAGTCACCTTCAGATGCCATCACACCACCACTACTGGGGAGAGAAACACACACACGTCAGAGGACAGTGTTTAGGGGAGACCGGAGGGGCCTTGTAACAGTTTTTACATTTCTGTCTGTGTCTTGGAACGCTTTTAAGTCAGTCTGTTCAAAATGTGATACAAACCTTTCATGTGTCTTGGTATTAAGTGGTGTAGATATTATCTCTACAACACAAACAGAAAATGCATGGCCTCAAACACCAGGAGTGAAATGTTACTATTCACCCCATAGTCCAGGTTAGTTGTAACATACTCTGGGGTGAAAAGCATGATTGACCCCGGGGTCAAATGGAACATTAGGAAAATAGGATTATAACAAAAACTTGATATTGAAAGATTTGTATTCAACACTTAAACACCTTAACATAATTGCTGTGTGTGTACATGTGTGTTAGTGAGTGCAAAGTGCATATTATTGATTACAAACAATAAACTAATACAATTATTATAGTTTGTGCATGCATTTGTGTGTTGCACTTGGTCAAATGACAGACAATGTTTCCCAGGCAGTCTCTCGTCCAAGACCTAGATGTTAAATTCAAAGAAAATGTATAAATACAACTAAACATTTGCTTGGTTGTAATAAACTAACCCAGACTCTACTATATACCCAGATAACTACATTGTCTTATATGTAACAAGTATTAGCACTAACAACTTGCATCAAATAAACATGATTTAAGTTGAGCTGAAATTCAATTCAGGCAATAATATATAAATAAAATAAACATTCCTTTGGCTGTGTCTGCCACAGGGTGATACTTTCTCACATGTGCAATAAGGACTAACTTTTGCATGTGCAGTGTGAATCACGTGATTTGTAACTTGTTCCTGATTGTAGAAATCCTAAATGTTACAACTGACCTATGTAGACAGCATCATGCACGTTAATGTGTTTCTTTGATATTGTACATACATTTGCCTATTGGTCTATTCTGTAAAAGGAGAGGCCATAATTAGCAGTATAATATACTGCAGAAAGCGGCATTACACTGGAGGAATGAAACTTCATTACATGGTTATATGAAATGCCACTTCATCCCAGTTAGACGTTGATTCACCTCCGAGAACAGGCAGACGGCTGGAAATGTGATGTGGGAATAGTTGGGCTTGCCTTTACAACAATTGCTCAGCCTCTTCAAAAATCACTGACATTAGCTCCTCAACTCAAAGTTCCTCGCTTTAGTTTGTTGGGGGGCCAGAGGGTTTAATAATTTATAAAGGACTCAGGAAAGGAGGGGTGGGTGGGTAAGATTGAATTTTTCACATACAGTTTATCTAGTACGTGCAGCTGGGGGCTTCTTGAAGGCGTATTCGAGACCTTGTCAATACACTTTCCCCCGTATAGGCTGTGACATTAAATTAAATAGGTTATTGACTGGCAAGTGTGTTGGCAATGAGGCTGCTGGAATGCACATTCGCTAGCTGGCTGACCCAACCTGCTATGGATCAGTGCTCCATAAATCAAAGCATAATAGATCCCAATCTCTGCGCCGTGTTTGCCTCTGTTTCCTTTATTTGTTTTTAATTTGTATCGATGGTGTTCCCGAGACCCTTCTCAGTTATAGAGAAGGGAGTGGAAATGCCACCTTGCCTCCATCTGCCAGTCTGTTTGACTCACCCTGTGTTTTTATTCATCAGTTATTCCTTCATCAGAAGACAGGTTTGTAGCGCAGTATACCGTAGCTTTATTTTAAATTAACCAAATCATTGACATTAATAAATATATTCTGTGTTAAGTGCCCTTTAATGTCAGAATTAGAATTAAATGACACATTAGTGGTTTAACCCTCCTGTTGTCCTTTGGGTCAGACTGACCCAATGCACTACCTCTTTGTGGCAGACTGAAGCGCCAATTCTAATTCTACAGCTTGCACAGACATACTGTATGATGTGCACTGCTGGCACAACAAGATAGTGTGTTTGAAACTCGAGGACAACAGGAGGGCCAACATAGGGTTTTTCACAGCAAAACGTTCCCCTGCTATACATTGAATGTTTCATTTACGCCTCCGTTACCACAGGTGCCATGTATGTGTAGAAATAAAAGCCACATTTCCATTTTCTCTGTAGAGAGCCACACCTGTGCATTCGGATGCAAAGCCACCAACCTATTCCTATGTATTGCGAAGCAGGGCTGTTACAGAAACAGACTGCTGGGGAAAGAAACACAATTACAGTGAACAGCCATTTCACTCACTCACACTCACACACACACACACACACCTCCCCAAAACTGCCGAGCTGGCCCGGCAGCCTGAGTTTGATTGATGCAAGGCCACCTGCTACACCGCAAGGCGTGTTCAGGCGTTGGAACGCATTGGCGGCCAGATGTAATTTGGTTAATGTTGTGTAGATGTTGCTGCGATCATGATAGAATATCACCATAGGAGTTTCCTGTGTGGTGTAAGCAGGGGATGGAGGTTGGAATGGGGGGTGGCAGAAGGCTACAGTAGGGTGGGAGATCTGCGGTTAGTGATACAAGGATCCATAGTCACCAGTGGAGCAATGCGCCTCATTGCATGTTTGACTGAATAGAACGAATAAATTGCATATCTGCAATACTCTAGTTATAGAGTGTGTTCATACATTTGATATAAGATGCATAGAAAATATAGCACCTTGTGAACTTTGACATGAGCCATAATCACGCCGAAAAGAAGATGTCAATGAGTTTTCGCCTTTAAACTTTTTTTTTTTAATGTCCTGGTCATTTCATCCCCTCCTCCTAAACAAGCAAAGCTTGAAGGCTGAAGGAGGTTTGAGAAAAGCAAATGGATTTCCTAACTCGGTACTGTGTCTTCCCTTCAATGCGTTTTATTGTTTCCCCTTTTTTGTATTTACTTTTAATTTGTATCGATCTTCCGCCCGCGCCTCAATTTTGCTGATGTCAAAGAGGTGAGGGAGCATTACAATATACAATGTTTTCCCTCCTCTCTTATCACGGGGGGTGGGGGTGGGGGGAGAGTGAAATGAAAAGCAAATGGCACCTTTGTCCACGACGTGCGCTTGTCCAGGCGGAAGGGCTTTGAAGCGCGGGGTGAAATTGAAAAGGTTGCAGGTTCACATCCCTGGACAATGACAGCCCTCCGCATCCACTCCCACGGCTCACAGGAGATTAGAGTAGCCAGAGATAAGGAGAGGCACTGGGTGGATGATTTTTCTTCTTATTTCTTTCCCTTTTTCCTTTTTCCCGGGGCCGGCAAGATCGACAACGCTGAATTGGTGGTGTCAGCCCAAAGACAGACTGACTGACAAACGTACCGAGGCAGATGGACGAAAACGAGTGACGCAGAGCAAATCGTTCAGGACTGACCTTGGCTTGATCTTTGTCAAAAGGACTGGACCATCTGGTTCTACGAGGAGAAAGTTAGATAGCGGAATAAATTGATAATAAGACAGAGTCGTCTTGAAAATGATACAGTTTATTCTCACAGGTTGTACGGCTTTTCGCCACTCAATAATATGCAGGGGTTTCGTGAGAGATCTGACACAGTAACCCATGAAAATCATGCAGATTCAGAGAAGTGAGTGAAATACACTATTCATACTGAAAAAGTCATACACCATTGAATATGCTGACATTTGCGTGCACTCGCATACAACGTATTGAGCGAGGCAGTTTCTCTGCTGCCTTTCACAGCCCAAATAAAATATGATAATGCATGCATTCTCTGTTTAAAATCGCTAAGGGAGAATGATGCAGAGCCACAGTGCAGTGAGGGCCACTTAACAGGGCCATATAACAGACACCTACTGTAGAGTTTGGGCTCTCTAGATGTGAAAATCATTCAAAACTTTGTCTCAGTTGGGGTTTTTTATTCTTTTTTTTGCTATAACTTTATTTTATTGTCAAATGTTAACTGATATTGGTTTAGAAATTGATTTCCCAAGCCACAGTCAAACCAGTAGCACAGCATGAGACAGCTTGGGTTTGGCGATACCATGTCTTTGTACTGATATGGCTGGATAGTAGTGGGAATTATACTGACATTGACTGATACTGATTGATGTGAATGACTGTGTATTATTTAAATATATGATTTGAATGTCAAAAGATAACGGCAGCTTTCAAATCCAAATCGAGTGCAAATGTCCAGACGGGGCTACCAAGGTGCATTACCCGATGCAGCTTTAATTTCTACAGTTTGATCATGTATTTTTAAGAAACATCCACTTCAACAAACTAACGCCACGTACAGTATACTTTATCACTGAGGCAGCCAAACACTCAAAAGGCTGGCCATGGTCTCCAGTCACATTATCATTACCATACCATATTTTCCGACAGAGATAGCTTCAATCTAGATGTCATCCTTCTTCCTGGCCAGTCACAGTTCAAACTAAGGATAGATGAAAAATGCCCACACATCTTCCATCTCACAAACAACCGATCAATTTCAACCAAGCTACAACTGAGAGGGACTGGCAGGAATTGAAAAGGAAAGAGACAGAGACAGAGATTGTGTAAAGGGAAAGCAGGAAAAGTGCAAAGGGTGGAGCAGCACCACAAAAACATGTCTGCATTTTGATTTGGCCTTAAGAGAATGTTTTAGAGTTCCGTTGTCTGGGCGTGAGCACCACCGTCCATCCATAGGACTGTCATGAGCTGTGTTCCCTCCCCGATTTCCTGTGCTCTCTGACCCACCTGGTGTTTGAATTAACTGGTTTAAATGACAGGGCCGCCTCAGAGACACGCCCACAGCCCTTGCCTCTCCCAGGGTTTCAAAGGCCCCAGCCGCTCCTGTCGGCTGTCAGGGGGGGTTGCGGTGGAGGGGGGGACTGAGAACGTGCGGTGGAGAGATAACCTGCACGGGACAGAGCCCGCGGCCACATGCCTCTTTGACAGGCTTATTAACGGCAAGCCACCTAGAAGAAAAAAAATGCTCTATCGGCAGAGGAATCAGGGGGAGAAGAAACCTTCCCTTATCGCCAGGACACCAGGGATTAGAGTCTGGCCAGCTCTGATAAATTAATTATTCCCTCTTATCTGTCACGTCTAAAGACCGTCAGGCAGACCCACCTACCACAGTGCTGGACAACCGCCAATAGAACCGCTTTTGAGACTTTTACTGTACTAGATGGCTCACACACCAAAACAAGTTTCATGTTTAGTTCCATGACTGTCACAGTGTTCACACTGTAATTATGGGCAATCTATAAATCGCTATGGAATTTGTGTTGACTGTAGGTTAGGGGTGGTTAAAAAAGAACTATGGAATACACTAAGAATTGTACTTGTTGTCAAATTGTCAAGATTTCTGCTGCAAATATCTGTATCTGACATTGTTTGGGGCTATCTGCCTTGGACTAGCAGAACATTCTGGGAAAAGCATAATGATGCTTTAATGCAATTTATCTGTAGTGGCTTTAAAGAATACTAAACACCTATTAAATAGTGCGGTACCATTGCAATTTTAAGAAATATATATTTGTCAAACCAAGTCAATGAGGAGGTTGAGAATAAGAATTATGCTTGAAAAGAAAAGTGTCAATTGCAAAGCACGACTTTGAGTAAATGCACCATCCTAATTATTTATAAAAACATCAAGTTTTACATTTTATGAAAATCATGGGCATCACCGTTATATGAAGCAATATGTTATATGAAGCAGACAGCAAACTATCATTTTCCACATGATCACCTATGTTCCTCCTGTATAATCTTCTTAGGCATCTTGAAATCCAATATTTAATTAACTGGGTTTATCCAGTACAAGTATCTATAAGCCTCAACACCTTCAATTCGCACTCTCTAGAACAACTGACCAGCATCAATCCTCTGCACGCAATAATGGAAACATCAGTGTGGCGCTGTGCTGTCACACAACAACAGACCAAATGAACATGTCAACAATATAAAGACAAGACACCAGTCCCATTTGGATAGATTAATCCTCAGTCGCCAGAAAACTCATCTTGTGAGCACGGCCACAGAGTCAAAACAAGTGTGGCTGTGTGTGTGGGGGGGGCAGTACCTAAATGCAGAGACATGTGCCGCCTGTGTCACATCCTGCCCTTTAATGCCCTTGGGGGGGGAAGGGGAGGGGGGGCTGCTTGAAGCCTGTCAGCGGCATTCACCTTCAGCCTGACTGGGGCAGAGCTGGCACGCCATACCTGCAGGGTGATTGGCAGGCCGGGCGAGTCAGGGGGCTTCACTGGCCCCTGTGCAATAATAGCGGAATGGGAAGCTGCCGAATATTAATGTCCCCTCATATTTTATTAATCCTAAAATCCGTGGGACATCCAGTCTGAAGCATTATTAGAAGACAACATCAGTCCTGCTGGGGTAATAAGTGGGGGCAATTGTGTGTGTGTGTGTTTGTGGGGGATGGGGGTTATGTAGGTGTGTGTGGCGGTATTGCGGTGCAGAGCCCTCCAGTTTTGTACTGCTCTGCTATGGGAAAGGGAGAAAACAAATATTTGTCTGTTGGCTGTTGGGCAACATCCATTAAAATGAATGCGGTGCCGTGGGCTAGGAACACACACACACACACACACACACACACACACACACACACACACTGCACATACCTGCTATTGTTGAGGTGAAACTTTCTGTTTGACACCCCTCTCTCCGTCTGCTTCCTCCTGTGTGTGCCTCTGTACAGGCTTGTGAAAGTGTGTGTATGTTTTCCCCATTTGTCTACACTGGCCTGCATGATAGCATGCATTGTCCATATCTTTGGTTCTAAAATGTTTTTCCATCCAGCCCCCAAAAGAAGTGCATCATAGCATGTCACCCCCCATATTAATTTAACAGCATAAACTACTGAACTGACAAACTCAATATACAAGTATACTGTATTCAAGGCCATAATGCTAGATAAATACATTTAAATTAAATTCTAATGAAAACTAAAACTAATTTTGTGAACCCTCATACAACCCTTAATATTTAATCAAGCCTGAAGCCCCAGAACTCCACTTTGGGAGCCATCGCTGGTGTTAAGTTCACTTTGTTGTTGTAAAAGCTTGTCACGTATTTTAAAAGACGTCAAAATGACACTGTGGCACCAAGGCAGCCATTAACACGGACATGTGGTTTCATAAAAGCATGCATATGGAACAGAGGGAAAAATGCCGCCAAGGTCGAAATTAAAGCACGTCACACAAAGCCTGTCAGAGTGAAACAAAGTCACTCCACTGTGGCCAGGCATTCACACAGCCAGCTGGTGGAATGATCCCTAAAAGACACAGCCTGGGCTTAACGAAGCAAGCACTGGTCGGAACGCTTGTTGTTTGTTGTTGTTTGAGCGTCTCAATCAAACCTCAATCAAAAACTCCACTGGTTTTACCCTGCGGACTTCCTCGAAAACACGGGAAACAATGGAAGGTGAGAGCATCTGTCTTGGCGGTCTTCAGTGTCTCCTAGCACCATGTGGACGCCTAAAGCGATAGCTTGATGTGATGGAAGCATGGGGGCCCGTCTGTGCCTTATTGTTGCAGGGCTGAGACACTGATGCGATTATGTGACGTGAACAGATGGGCGCGCAGCATAATGACCGCCGCCATTCACCATCATTTCCTTAGATACAGGAATTAGGCAGAGTTGATTCCACATATGGCATGCGTTGCCTTCAACCTACATGATGGATGTCGAACAATGTGTAGAGCCCTGCATTGTATTCGAAGAGGTAAAAATAGACAATTCCTTCTGCATGAAATCTCTGTTACCTTCAGATGGAAGTGTAATTCCAGTAACATCTAGAAGGCATCTTATTGACCCGCTGAGTCCCAAATCCAAATTTCACAGCCATTTTGCCACTCTTTTTTTCATTTGTATGGCTCTTGGGTAAAAACAACATCCAGGCTTGGTCAGTCTCCACTTCAGAAACATAAGCCCCAACACCACTTGGCTCTACTTCTGTGTTCTATGAAGTGCCGTTTTCCCTTTGTCACATTGCCAGTCCATCCATTCAGTTGTCCCGCTGAACGGAGAAAATCTACATGATTGCAAATGAGTATAAAATACATTTCCCAGAATGCATCTTTCAACTTTGTCCTGAAGCAATTGTAAAAACTCTGAATTGTTTGTCATCAGAATAAAGCATTCAAAAATGTTACTTGTAACACATATTAGTTTGATTCAATGCATCAAATGATCTAATCTATCTGTAATGATTTTTACATCCTGAAATGCTAGAGATTCTTAGGAAGGAAGTTAACCATTAGGTAGTTTACCAGATGTGAACCATTTGAACACATCTGGGGCAGGAATTGGATCAATTACCGTCATTATCCTGACCCCTACTAGCTATAATCTTAAGTATTAGTGGCTCTTTTATGTTAAACAAGTGCCAACGTTGCCCTAGCTGTCGGACAGGGGCTCCTCAGGGAAGGTACCAGCAAACTGCAGCATGGGAGCCTAAAGAAATAATAATGAGACTGTAGCACTGGATATTCTTCAAAAGGTCACATCAATATTGTGATTGACTTCTTCCTCCCTGTGTTCGCTGAAATAAAGGCTGTGATTGGTGCGCACTAGCTCATTTTACCATAAAATATAGTATGTCATTCTAGGGGTCGGGTGTATTATGAAGCTAGATGTATTATTAATATAATATTGTTCCAAGATCATTTGACAAGCTTTTATAGTGCTTTAAGAAGAAAAGACAATGAGTGCATTTAACCCATAAGGGATTAGACTGTGTGCGCATTACTTGACTGAATGACCTTAATGGCTAAGCTATTATGCCACAGTACTGTATATTACTAGGTCACTTGTCACTGAATACAGACAGTTGAACTCAATGTTACACAGTGAGCACTAGCTGCCATTATACAGATTATTCATATTATTGCAAAACTTACGTCATGTAATTGTCCTTGTGCCATAATAAACCCAAAACCTATATTCATACCACTGTACGTACAATGCCACTGGAGACTCAGATTCCTCCATGATATATTTATATGACTCATTTGCAACCAGCAGATCGGTCATACGAGCTAAACTGCATGGTGAATAATTTAGTATTCTATTAACATTTAAATTTGACATTGATTTGACACAGTCAGGCCCCCGCCAAAGTGACAAGCAGCAGCAGGGGTTGGGAGGAACGAGACCGTGTTGTGATAATTGCCCAGATTGCTCATTTTCTTCCCCAGGTCATTTTGGTACCTGTAAGAGAGTGGTGGATCTGTTTTTTCTGTTTGCACTATGTCAGGGCTTAATTTGTTCCAACTTAGAAAATATATTTACCAATTCCCAAAAGTTTGTGTTGGGTTTGCAGTTCCTTCCTTCTCCCCCAGGAGCTGGCCAGAAAATAACCTTTTAAAATGCTAGCGCAAGATTGACACTAAGCCAAAATGAGTCACTGACCGTGTGCGCGCGTGTGTGTGTGTGCGTGCGTGCGTGTGTGTGTGTGTAAATGCATACATGAGGGATCACAAATCAATAGCCTGGGGTCATCTTCTCCAGACAATCGTAACCTCACAGATAAAGCCGCACAGGCCAGCTAACCTCATCGCCTCTTAAAGATCTGTTTACACAGAGACAAAGACAGGGAGGAGAGACCTTTTAATAGGACAGACCTGCCACTTGCATCGAGGTCATTGGATTTGGAGCTTGCATTTACTGGACAGATGCCTCGTGGGTTCACGGTAGTTTAGTTCTATGCAGAGAACTGAAACCCTTTTTATTTAAAAGGCTTGATGGGAACTAGGAATAAAAGCTAGTATGTATTCATGTTGTGCACAACACACACACCAAAACATTGGTTTAAAAGATGCACAATAGAAGGTTATCTGCAAATAAATACACCAAAACATTGTATGTGTTGTCCAGATGCAGCAGAGCGGTTAGTCCAATTGCACGCCATTCATTTCATGGGAAAAAGCTAATGCTGCAGGTGTACTGTATGTTCCACATGTTCCATTATATAATGTAGTCTTTCCCTAAATGGAATGCTTTAAAATCCTTGTGCACAGGCGTAATGATACTACTGTAGATCCTACACTTTATCGCTTTAATTCATTTTGGGGGTGGACAATTTACATAAAACATCTGCATAATGACCCGCTCTTGTCAATCCTGTACCCCACAATAGAAACACGCTGTTTTGACAGTATAGACTGCTAATGTCTGGTGGCATTTTGCTTCTGTAGCAGTGTAGTGCAGGCCAGGTGGCACATTGTCTATGTGAAAAATGCCACCAATATCCCTGGTGACAGAAAAGGGAAGGACTTTTCAGAAGTGGAGGAAAAATACTTATATATATATTTCTGGGCTGAACAATGAACAATACACGGCAGGCCAGAAAACCTTCAACAGAATCATATGGGAGCATGACTCCATTCTCCCACTAAGAGAAAATAATAAAACGGGGCTTCTCATATTGACAGCATCCACCAAATTAAAAATATATATATTTTGCCTACGCATGTATTTTTGTCAGAGGAAATCCATTTACACTGGAGAGATAGACACAGGTTTCTCTCACACTGACGCACAAAGAATCGTATAATCTTCCAAACTGTTCGACGCTTGTTTTATTGGATTAAACACTAAAGCCATTTTCTGCACTCTGTGGCGCGGAGCACTAATAACATAACCCAATGCTGCATAAGTAGCACTAACGGCCCTGCCAGCCTCTCCTCCATCTCTCTGCTAATTACTTTCACTGCTCGGGAATTTTGCCATCTATTCTTGTGACAAGTCTTAATAAGTACATGCAAACACTCAAAAGTCATTAGAAAAGGACCATCGCCTGTAATTACTCAGTGCTCACAAAGGAAATGAGGGGAAAGAGTAGACGCATACAGACCTACAGTCTTTGCAGCTCTATAATCACAAACACTGATTCACTACAAAGGTAAAACAACAGTCATCCAAATGGCTAATTTAATGCTATAAAGTTGGGTGTTCAACAACTTGAATGGTAGTGGGTTCCAGCCCTGGAATTGGCCTATAGTACCTGTATGCATCCTTCAGCAACAATGCCTAACCCCATACATGCCCTTGCAATTGTACTACTTGTATGTCACTTTGGATAAAAGCCTCACATAAATTAGCTAATTCAAAGTCTGCTATTTGATCTTTTAAAGATAGCCCCTGATTGCCAGATGTATGCACCAATACAAACGCATGTGTGGCTGTAGAGGAAGTAAAATAGTAAGATAATCATGGTTTGGCAACACTGGCGACAATCAAAAGCTCTGCTTTGAAATTTCCATTGTCTGTTCTGAACAATGCTGATTAACAGTTGAAGGTTTCGTGACAGATTTGTACAGATTGTAAATGTATAATACACATACCTTCTATGACACTGAGTGCTCACAATATTATGCCATGAAAATTCTTCACTGCGCTGGTGATTTAAACTGACGAACATCTACGTCACAAATGCTCACTCCAGACACAAATCCAGGAGTATCCCTTTAATTACTACTCAATTCCACCAGCAGCACAGCAGGTAATTTCCTGTCAGGCTGCAGAACCAACAGGATTGTCTGTCCCCTCGGGGTCCTGACTGGCCAGACAGCCCTCATTACAGTGAAACGCATTAACACACAGGCTGAGAACTGGACAGGGCAGAAATACAATTTCCCCTTTAAAAGTGACTCCCCGGTTGGTATCCACTGTTGTCATTTACCACTGGCTCCATCATCCACTAATTCCATACAAATCTCTGAGCGTAGCCTGACTATACAGCCTCCTGGGGGACCTGGCCCCAGATCCTCCACCATAAGGCTTTCATAAAAGGAAACAGCATGGAAAGGGTTAATCTACTTAACATCCCAAGTAGGTACCTAGACCCCCGTTGTCATAGTCCCCACTCCCCAGCATCAGTGGCAGTTACCCACACTGTTGGAGCACAGTCTATAACACTTCTGTGTTATAGACTGTGGCCTATACGTCCTGGTAAGATAAACAAATGTGTAGTTCATTGCGTGTTTGTTCCATTTAGTTATACCAGTGCTCCAGTGTAGACTAATGATGCAAAACATATATTGTCAATGATGGTGATAGTGAGACACCTAATAGAAACTGACATATAATTAACGTGAGCTACACTTGTGTATTACCTATCAGACATCTAAGAAAAGGCTAAATCGGCATGACATTTTCAGCCGGTGCCAGCCTTATCCAACATTTGCACACTATAATGATAGAGAGTTGAATCTAAATTCAGGTGGAGGAAAGACAGCTAATTATTAGCTACTCAGTTACAAACATGAGAGAGACATGATTGGGTTACTCCCACAGTTACTGTTAAAAGATATATCAGTGACAGGTTAGCAGATTGGCTCCTAACTTTGTTGGTTATCTGCACGCATCTCAGCACCCATTACAGCAGGAGGCATGACTGAAGAGGTGTGGAAGTGAACCATTTTAGGGAACGAAGCCCCATGCGCCGGAGTGTGATAAAATGTCTCGGCTTCTGTGCATTTAATCCATCAAAGTTTATGGGAAAGAAAAAAAAGAAAGAGGGCACAGCAATAATTTGACCACGGTGGTTTCAATATAACAGGCCCCTGAAATGAAGTTGACAATATACAAGACATTACAGGGACAGCTGCGTTTCTCGATCAAAGCAAGGTAAGGGGAGAGGTTTAGAATTTAAGCACATTTTTCCTTTGTGCGAATCTGTATTGCAGTGCAAGCGCACATAATTCATAAAAAAAGAAGGAAAGAACTGTGACACCCGACAATAAATACATTACCAGGTGAGGACCACATAAAATGG
This sequence comes from Aphredoderus sayanus, assembly GCA_027564795.1. Taxonomy (NCBI): domain Eukaryota; kingdom Metazoa; phylum Chordata; class Actinopteri; order Percopsiformes; family Aphredoderidae; genus Aphredoderus; species Aphredoderus sayanus. The sequence goes on along the minus strand of JAODUG010000022.1, from coordinate 4,753,890 downwards.
ACCTTTGTCACTCCTGTCACGTTTATGAGGATCCCACATGTACTATGCAGTCATGCAGCAGATCATTTTATGCGGTTGTTGTCTACGGCTTATAACGCAGAGCTAAACATTTTTTAATTTCTCCTCTTCAGAGAGGAAGATGTTTCCTTTTCTGGTCATGTGATGTGTCATCGTCACATGACATGGGGAGGAAACTAAGCAGTACATTTTTATTTATTTTTGTTTAGCTTTATTTACCCAGTCCCATTGGGATCAATAATCTCTTTTACAAGAGAGAATATTGGCCAAGCAGCAGTACAGAATCACATTAAAATGCAACATACTGTATAGGCCTACAGAAATTCACAATAAAACCAAAGAACAGCTATTAAAACACAGTGGTCTCTTAAGAATAACAATCACATTCCTTGATGCACCTCAGTAGAGGAAGTTGGGTTAAACTAATCTCAAATTAATTTAGGCAAGTCATAATAGTACAGACATTTAATCATAGGAAATATTGTACAGTGTGCTGCTTGGACAATAATATAAAAGATGGATTGCCATGCTACAGTAGCTGGCTCTAGTGCTAAATAGTGTTCATTATGCATTTCTGGACAAATGAGGCTTGTTTCCCCACAGTATAGCTGGGATAAATATCTTAATTATTCATATTATGCGTTATTGATGTGTAGGTGAGTGTACATATTCCTGTAAGCCCGTGTGTTCCAGAAGGGAAGGCTACATATTGGACATGGCCTTACTGTACCTATCAGAGCTGTCTATTAGGCGTGGTATCAGAGGTGCCTGTAATCATCTCCTCAGCTCTGAGTCCAGACAGACCATTACCCAAACTCGCATAGCCAAGCCTATCAGCCCTGGCCTTGCTTCCCTGATCATTACCCCTGAGATGGGGGGTGGGGAGAGAAAACTCACACCAATACCATATCTCTCTGCTTCATCGGCGGGTTGATGGCGGATGTATAGGCAAGATTTATTTTTTCCATTTTGCGCAGAGCCGGAAAAAAACCCTACCTCACTCCATCACTGTTAGTTAAACTTTCCCCCCTGCAGGCGACGGTGAATAACTTTGCATATGAGCTTTGGTTAGCTGAACGGCGGAAATCATCGGTGAATGAATCAATGTAAAGCGAGCGTCATTCGTCATCGCGCGAGCCGAACCTAGGTGACCGTCTCTGATGGATGAAATGTGGGTGGTGGTGGTGGTGGTGGTGGCGGTGGGGGGGAGGGGGGGTGGTTGCCGGGGGCCTGAGTGTTAACGACACAGTCATATGTACAGGCTGGAGCTCAGCTGTGATTAAGGCAGTGATATGATAGGTGGTGTCAGCGCCGGGCTTAATGACTAATGCAACGAGACGAAATTGGAAGAGACGCCGGTGTCAGGCTGAGGTGGAAAAAGCGCCCGCAGCAGCAGCAGCAGCAGCAGCAGCCTGGACGTGAGCGCGCAGCTACAGTAGCGCAAACAAATCATTGCGCTGGCTAGCTGAAGACTTAGGCATGCGTAATTAGCCTCGCGACAATACCAAATTGAAATTCAGTACTTTTGACACACTGTCAGGCAATGATAAATAACTGGGAATAATAACGACGATGATTATTTCTCTTATTTGTCATGAACCGGTATGCACCACCCTAAATGGAAAGATTTTTTTTTACCTGCTTCAACAATAGGACAATTATTTTGTGGAATAATGAGGTCCCTATATTCACCATTAACATGTACAATGATACTCATTGCGCATGTGAAGTGAAGCCTATGGTGCTCTGAAACGGAGAGGCTGAAATGTAACACAGGCGCATGTTTTGCTGCCACATTGAAACAAAAGGGAAGCACTCAAGGCCATTCAGACAGTCAATCTGTTATGGTGGATGGGGGTGCGGTGGGGAGGGTAAGGGGGGGGGGGGTGGACACCTTTGTTTACCTCCGTATGTCCCATTCAGCGTGTGCAGCAGAGAAAGTAAATAAGATTCACGTCCTGTCGCGGTCGCAATCTGAAATAGTAAAGGGAGCAAAAGAGGGTCTCTAAAAGAAAACTCAAAGGGGGCCTCATTCCACTTTTATTGCTGCGTGGCATTTCAGGAAACAGAAGTGCTTGCATTGGCACATCACTAATAATATCTCTCTGCATGCATAAAGGAGGAGGAACGGGGAAGCACAGAGGAAAGCTCTGGCTTGTTTATGGTCATAATATAGGTTTTATACAGCTCCCAGGAAAAGGGGAATTACGCCCTAAATTACAAACGTGTCTGTGTGAGTTGTCAGCAGCAGGAGTTATGGGAGCATTGTGGATAGTTTGGCTGCTCAGCTACAGTCATGGGGGGACACTGGGGAACAACACACACACATACACACATGGTTGACCTATGCAGAGTCAGCTGAAAACCACTCAACCCCCTTCCCCTCAAATGAAACAAAGACCCAGATGAGAGAATTAGAACAAAGCCCTGAAAGGATGACAAACACACACATACACAATGTGTGTGTTGCAGCTGTAAATATAAATGCACACACTTATGTACACGCGCGCGCGCGCACACACACACACACTCCATTGCCATACACTGTACTGAATGCATCAGTTAAATATTACATTTACACACACACACTCAGCTCAGTACAAAGTGATATACTGTATGTAAGTATGTTTGTCAGAAGCTAGTCTTTGCACACGTTACGTAATTACATTTTCAAAACAAACAGAGCCATAAAAAGGGAGAAATTATATTTATCTTATAACCACAATAACAACAACTTTTTCAAACAGGCATTTCTGGAATCTTATTGTTCTTAATAATCTGCAGACTTTTTCAAATGTTTTTTTGGATTATATTATTGTGAATTTATACTTTTATTGTTTATTGCATTTGTCTGTTTTTGCACTGAGATAGTGTTATTGCTACAGTGTGTGAAGCACTTTGTGACCTCTGCTATACAAATAAACTATATAAACCCAGTTTCATATAAGCGTGTTAATAAATGTCAGATTTGAAATTGAAATGTTAGAAATTCTATAAATCAATAATCAAAACTACATGAGGACAGAATCATAAATAAAAATAAAACAAAAAATAGCAATAATATAAAGTAAATATACAGTATATAATCCAATATGTGGGAATGACTTTAAAGTTATTTGAAAGATATCACTCATACTGCAAAGAAAGATTAATTTCTTTCTGTCTGTTTTAATAATCACCCAATCTAATTTCCCAGCCCTTCATCTTCAAAGCTTGACAGCATGCACTGCTGCATCTCATGGCATGCTCAAAACTAGTCTTTTCTTTGTTGAGAATACACCTACAGTAGCACAGGTAGCTATGTTCTATTATCGCCACAAAAACAAATTCTTCAATTTCGGTATCAACCAGCAGATGTGCCTTAAACAAATGATCATTCAGTCCCCCAAATCAGTCCCCAAATGTGAGCTGTCCTGTTGTCAGAGGCAACAGGTCAACCTGCAGGTGAGTGATAGGAAGGATTATCCTGGGCCTCCCGGTTATGCACTGAGATGTGAGGTGTGCAGGGAATCAGAGATACATAGAAAAAAAGTATAGCACAGAAAAGTTCGGTGGCCACTGTGCCTCTGCGTCCGTGTCTATGAATAGCCCTATCCCCGCGTGGCACCGTGTCAGGGTCCCGAACCCAGGACTGCAGAACATTTATCACACAGACGGCCCATTTATAACATGACATTCCTAACTGGCCTCTCTCCAGCTAAGAAGAGCCAACCACAGGCTTTGGTGGAGAGTGCGGGGCTTCAGAGAATCGCAGCTAGGAAGACGAAAGAGGTGGAGAGGGGTGAAACGTGCTCTACCATATCCTCCGGATCCGTTCTTAAAGGTTACAGAAGAATTTAATCGGCGCAGTGTTCTCTGGGACAAGAGGAAAAGTTCACCCAGCATATCGGTCAATAACAATGCTACCTCTGAGCCGATGTTGTATTGTGGAATCGACACAGTCCGATCAAACAACTAACTCGAACGAGCACACGCAGCATGACATTTACATTGTCATTTACCAAGACAGCCCAATATTCATTATTAATGTATAGCCTAATAAATTATTTAATATAGCGAATGTTGTCTGGGAAATGTTTATTAACCGATCAGAAAGTGTAAACATCTTCCGCCAGATCAATGAATAAATCCCATGTTCTCGGGTGACACTTTGACTGGCAATTAAATACTGTAGGAGGAAGACTAAATTATATAGTATATACACATACATGCATAGGACTGTGCTTTTGTCTCCTCTCTGGCTTTGGACATGAGCCATGCCCTTCTGCAGGAAAAGAGACTGTGGCAAAATGACAGTGCAGCCAAGCCAAGCGGCTGGAATGTAACTACTAATTATATCCATGCACTCATTACACCAAATTTGTAAAGGAGTTAGTGTTTGAAGTCCAAGAAGTCGGGGAGAGAAGTGTAATTTGCGCGACAAGAGGGTGAATTTGTTAGCCCTCTGCAGATGGTTAAATATGCATGCATGTCTCTACGACGCTAGCTGAAGGACTTGCCCCTGCTCGACATCAGCTGGGTCAAACGACCTGCCGTACGCCCTCTATTAAGGTTAATAATTCAGAGAGCAATTAGGGTGTGTGTGTGAAACGTGAAATGCTTTTATGTTGGGGCAGCTACCTCCTTTCCCCTCCCATATTTTCCCCCTTTCGCGCCCTTGATCTGCCCAGAGATCGACAACGTGACAGTGACATTAACAAGGCCCCGCCATGAGCAGGCTAAGCGGCCATTAACAGCCTCTTGTTAGCCTCATTATGGAACATATGCTTTGTATCCCCACACTAGTACTCAAGCTTTTGTGACTTTTTTAGGTCTCCCACCTCATGAGCTAGAGAGCAAACATGCCAACACACGCTGATTTTTGATTGGTCAGGAGGGGGGTAGGCAGAACTAAAAATACAAAGCTATTGCAATGAATCAATCAACAATGATGGCGTATGTATATATCAAGAGGAGAAAATATTAAGGATTAAAAGAAATCAGGGTCACAATTTTTAATTGCAAAATATTGTAACAAAATAATTATATTAGCAACAGTTAGCAATAAATTGTAGAATATATTTGGAGGGATAACATTCTATATTTCTTCACACACATACACCAATATTACTTTTGAGCAGATAAAATGCATAAGAACAGGCTTAAATTTTAGAAAATGAGATACATGGGCTCATTGGTAAAAGTGACCACAGTCTTTTTTCCTTGTCAATTCAGTTTAAGCCCCCTGACACCTTATTATATGGTATTAGCTGCATGTTTCCAGACACTGCCGGAATAAAAATCACATTCTAGCACCTCAAATGTACCAAATGTAATGCTAATCTCTGTAGGTACAGGTACTTCAATTATGCCCAAGTACTGGACCACTTGAAACAATACTGACAATAGTATCAGTGTGGATAATTTAGGAAAGAACTCTTGACTTTGCAGTGGATTTTGATGGCTTAAACTTTATTCTCCAGCCTTTGTCCTGGAGAGGAGGAGGTCGATTTTGGAAGGGGGTTTCAAAAAAACAACAATGAGAATCAATACTGTTGTGGCTGTGCCAAGTGGATGCCATTTCAGGCAAGAGATGGACAGTTATTTTAGAGGGATGACTCACAAGGTCGTCCTTTCTTGTCAGTGGAACAAGAGTTCAAGCCAACACATCCAGGCCAATTCACATGTGGCAATGTCCACTCCCTGCAAAAGAAAACAAAGTCATTTAAGGATGGATATCTCCTTTGTTTGTTTTCCCGTGCAAAAATTATTTTCAGGAGATGCCAGGACAAAAAAGTTAAGTGGAGTAAAGATAGCAAAGCTGCATCATCATATTCGTCTCGCAGCTCTGCATATCCCCAAAACTGACTAAACTGACATATTTCATACACTGATCAACACCTTTAAATATGTGCGTGTGAGATGCACTTACGTGCGCATGTTATCTTTAGTTCTTCAGCTAATGGTGGGTATAACACCTGAGTGCAGCACCTCACACATTAACAGGCGTAACATTTTCTCAGGTTAACCTCTGGGGTTGTAATCTGCTTTCACATTAACCCCTGTGGTGCGACATTTGACCTGCAAAGGCTTTTCAATATAACGCTCCACTGCCAACAAACAGATTCACGTGTCAATCAGCGCGCCAGTGAAGCGGAGCGTGGCGTTATTGTGCGTGATATCGTCCGATTGTAGACGCGATGTGGCTACGAGCCGTGACTCCTGGGGCCTGCAGGAGGCTGGCATGGCCCAGCCACAGGGCTCCCAGCTGGGCTATAAATCACTGGCATGACAGGTATGGTGGCGTTTACATACCGACACACAAACCACACACACACACACACACACACACACACACATACACATAAAACACGCACACACACACTAAACCCTTTCATTAACACACCTTAGCTTAGAATTTAAAATCTGTTGCAGTTGTAATGACATCGACATCATCATTACTATTGCCTTACTATCTATCTTTCTTGTAATTCATAACATGCCCCGTGCTTTAGAGACAATTAAAACACAATAGCTTGTTCATAGTTCATGAAAAATTCCATTAGCGTGACATCCAGTTTTAATGTTGAAATGTGCCTGATGTCATGATTGATATCTCAGACAAAACAAATCAATAACTCCAACTGGTGCATCCCCAAAGATGCCTCAACTAATCAAAACAATCAATCAGTCTGGTCTGCTCTGTAGTCGTTAGCATAAGGTGTGTGTGTGTGTGGGGGGGGGGGAGGCGTTGGGTCATGGCCAGTAACACAAGAGCTACCTAGCCAGCTGAGAGGAGTAAGTTCCAAACTATAGTATGGACCGATGCATTCAGCACAGCACAGGGTGGATGAATGGCAGGGTTGTGGGACCAGTAAAGCATGATCATACTAATGGGCCACGGCTAATGGGCCGGCTAGTGGGCGGTATGGGAATGGCTGGCCTGCTCCGTGAACCAGAGCCATGCCCATTTCACGGTGTCTACCCATGACACTGCCACACTCACTCACAAAGATGGAGAGTTCCTGGTTGGAGTCAGGGCTGCATTGGAAGGGATGTTGGAGATGCTGAAGGAACTAGAAGCATAAGCTGTCTTTGTGTTACGTTAGTAGATGCAACACCAACATGTCATGCATCCATGAGACTTACATGTATTTATATTATCATCTTCTGTCAGAAGAAACTGAATGGGGTCAATTGTCATCGTTAATGTCCGCACTATATTTTCTAACAAGGATGTTTTCCTTGGACAAATCCTAGACAAATTCAGAACTTCACAAATGGGGAAAAAACTAAGCAAAATTCTTGTTCATTTTGCATAATCAGAAATGTTGCAATTCACCTTGAAATTTAACACAGTATGTTTTATTTAATATATTCCCTGTACAACTTCAATTATTTACAGGTCTAATGTGTTTACTTCTATTATATTGTCCCTTGGCATAAGAATTTATAGGAAAACAAATGCTTAATATCCTGTTCATTTAGCTGTATTTTACTCTCTTGTACAGTATTTAAAGCAAAAATAAACTCCCTGACTAGAATACTCGCTATAATGATAAATTATTTTCTACAAATATAGAGGTAATGGCTCTAGGCTCTATGGATTTTTAAATGGTCAGTGTTCCAATAAAATACAAGTCAGGTCTGTGGTCTGATTAATTCCTTAAAAAGACTGAATGTGGCTTCCCAACATTTTGCTTTTATTACACAACCACAGTGCACCAAGAGTAGTTTTTATGCCTTGAAATATCACTAGAAAAAAGAAAGAAAATAATGGAAGAAAATCAAGTATAGCACTGTCGCCTGAAGCATTGCCCCTGATCCCAACAAACTCGTGATGCTAACCTGAGCTGACTTGTGCAGAAAGCTCAGCAAGCGTTCCCCCTCCTGTCAGCGGCCAGTGGGAAGATTCCACTAAGGAGTGCGAGGTCAGAAGCCAGTGGCAGATAATTTGGTCCCATTTTGGAAAATGATGCAAGAACATATTTTACTTTCAAAGCTGCACAAGATATTATGGTTCGACCAATGATACATATGTAATTGTTATTGGGTTTGGTGTTCCCAGTCCCTAGTGAAACCAACAGCACAACATGTGACCCTTGGGTATGTTGTTGTATATGTACTATAATGTACTGTGTATGGATTAAACAGAGGCAAGAAAACGAGTATGGGAACTCATTCAATCAGATGGCTAGTTCAGTTGGTGTCTGTGTTCAGAAAATCATCTCCTCGTTTTTATTCTTCAGGTTGGTTGATGGAGGTCAAATCATTTTCTAGCAAAAGTTTTGTTGTTTAAAACTAGTAAAACGTACAGTATTTGGGATACCAGGAGAATAACCAGTAAATCTGGAAAGCAAAGCGTATTGAAAATACTGCTCACAGACCCTTGTAACCATAGAACGGAATTGGTCAAATTCATCAATATCTCTCTTTCACTCATCCCTGAGATCAATGGATTGTGCTTGGCAGAGAACTAAACAGACCAGCAAATAAAACACCTGCATACTGTACATAGAACGACTTGGAAGCCGGCCAGCCTTTGCGTTTGAGTGTGGGAAGTCTGTGGGGAGAACACTACACTATAGGAAAGAGGACATACTGTAATGGGCTTAACATTGTACTGGGGTTACAAGGGTTTTGTGCTATGTTAATGTATCATTCAGTAAAATTATGTAATTACTTGCCGTGAACATTGCTCCAACAAGCTGCCTTCCACAGAAACCCCTTTTAGAGGGTTTATACTTAGCATATTAAACCCTTGTTTGTTTAGAATGTTTGTTTTTAATTATATGTCTTCAGGATCCCACAACGTTGGGTTGTAGGAAGTTCTTAAAAGCAGCAATATACTGTAGGTATTCACTGCTTTGATATTTTGGTGTTATGCACTGTTTAACTTGCACTTCCCAGAGTTCAGACACTTCAAGAGAATGGTGGGTGGGTGTGTGTGTGTGCGTGCGTGTGGGGGTTTTCAGGTCCTCCCTTTTTTGTAAAATATTGTACCAGTATCCTAAGTGTATTTACAGTACAGCATTAATCTTGAGAGGCATTGGTATTGAGGGTGGCATAGTTTATCTATACAAATAAGATTGGGGTAACATAACTGCACTACAGAGATGCAATTGACCTTTTGCAAAACTCCGACCCCAAATGGTCCTTGTCCAATCATACCTTAGCAACCGGTCACTACGTGAAGAAGCTCCGTCAAGGAAGTAGAAATGGTTAAATGGTGTGCGTACGGAACTTGTAAATCTGACATCTTAGAAATTTAAGAAGTCATATATTTTCATCAGATTACAGTCAACGGGCATTCTTTCTGCAAATTCAGTAGACAACAACATTGCATATTAAAATGCATTTAACCACAAGGTCTCTTTATATTACATTTTTACCAAAGCTCCTTTTAACTCAAGCAGTAAACCTAAGGGACTGCGTGAACCAATCATCTCAGCAACCAAAGGGCATACTTTATTTGGGGAGGGAACAGGTAAAACCCTGTGCCCTATAAATGACAGTATAGTAAATATAAATGAAAAGAAAAAAGAAAAAAGAAAACACACAGTAAATGAATGTACGAGGAAACATTAAAGGGGACAAAGTATGCCCTTTTTCCACGTTGACACAGTTCCTTGAGGTCTTAAAGCAATATCTTTCACATGCTTACGTGAAAATATCAGATTTATTTATTTATAGATTATTATTTATAATAATCTATTTCTAATAAGTTAGTTAAATACATTGTTTTA
>JAODUG010000022.1:4731112-4744047 GCA_027564795.1 Aphredoderus sayanus | reverse complement strand
AATATCAGATTTATTTATTTATAGATTATTATTTATAATAATCTATTTCTAATAAGTTAGTTAAATACATTGTTTTAGTGACTTAGGCAGAATTGGGGGATGTCCTCGTTTGCCTCAACGCTGGCAGTGACAGAGGGTCTGGGCTGCATGTAGTTACACAGACACACAGCGCCATAACGTGTAAAAGGGGAAAAGGGACAGCTCAGACACTATGGCAAAACAGGGGTTAATGTTTTGATAACCAGAGCCATATGTATCCACATAAGCACGGTATTATTTTACTAATGAAGATTATAAGTGGGGGTCGTCGGCCCCCGCTATAAATAGGCTGACATAGGGTTCTCTAAGGCAGATTAACCTACAGTAGGCTACTGCAAGCACTAGGCACGTGGTTATTCAGTTACAATAAACGTCTACTGTCCAGATATCTAAAGTCCAGAAAAAGCAGCTGTAGGCTACTTAAGATTTTTTGGCACACCTTATCTTATCAATGAGCAATGCTGCAGGTTACAGTACGTAAATCAACACAATATTCAAGTTAAGTATTTATAGTTAGTGAACAATAGCCTACATTAATAATGTGGTTATGTACATGTCGCTTTCTTGGTACAGTTATCGCTGTCTTTCTACAGTATAGTGTAACTAGGATCAAACTGTTTATGTACTGTAGCAACTACGCTGCCAGTTATTAAAAGATAGGTCTCAGTATTAAGCTCATAACGTTGTATGCTGAGACCTTGCTGTCAGAGGCTGGGAGTTTGTCTATGTGCCATGGGGCTGATTTAGGCTACTGTAATGTCGTCTGTACAGAGCAGCATGATGTAAGACAGCAGCTTGCAAGCTCCATTCATGGTCTAACACCCGGTGCTCATTTAAATTAATGATGGTCTGTGGCTTTGTAGCAGCTGTAGCTGACATTTTCACCGAGGGCTGCAGTGGTACCACCGGGACCTCCGTGACTCGGTACCCGCCTGAGAGTGCTCCTAGGTCGGGTGCATTTTCATAGAGCGCCCGGCTGGGTCTCCGGAGGTGCCACTGGGACCTCCGTGACCCAGTACCCGCCTGAGAGTGCTCCTAGGTCAGTTACATTTTCATCGAGATCCCGGTGGAGCTCCTGAGGTGTGAAATGTACTCTACAATTATTGCTTCATTGCTATGTCACTGAATTTCATCGAGTTTCCATGGTCTCTTGATGCTACTGTACAGTACATCGCTGCTAGACTCGTCCAATGTGTCTTGGTAATACATCCATGGGATGTAGCGTGTATGCTAGTGAAGCCAATGCAAGAAAAACAATGGCACATGTTAGACTGCAGTGTTCAATCGTGGGTGTAGATAGTCAGCTGGAGGGGGCAGTATTATTCAAATGATCAGGGCTTGTGATGTCAAAGCCCTGCAACGGCTTGCTGAAAGACCTGTAAACAGACATAGGCTAACCAAAAAAATCTGACTGAATTGTCTGATTTCAACTTTTGTGGATTGGTAGACAAAGCCCTGAAAAAGTGAATTTGTGATATTGTAAAAAAAATATCAGAAAGGGCATTAGCTTGCATTAATCAATTGCATTTAGATTGCATTAATCACATTAAGAGGCAGCAAATAAATAATACAAGGAATGGAGTGGCAGCCCTCTCTTCCTAGACCAATCACACATCCTATATCACACGCAGATCTGGTCTTGTTATTTGCCTAAATACATTTGAAAGGGTATTCTTTCACAGGTACGGTACTGTAGGCTTTGAGTAAATCAACGTGTTACTTTTCCATTTTCTCTGACGTTTGATAAAAATCTGGCTATTGATATGGTAGTTGTGCTTAAAGATTGGTCACGGACAATTACTTTAGCATTCCCAACAACTAAACTCTTGTTTAGCTGTTTGTCCTGTATTGAAAGTCACCTAAAGGGATAGTTATTGTCTTAAGTGTGTATTTTTGTAAAGGTCCTTACAGTACATTTCCCTTACAGTTGTGCTGTACTAATCACCAGTTTTGCCAACATACTATAATATGGAAAGCACACATTTCTATTCACATATACTGAGATCACCTGCTTAGTGGCCGTTCACAATAATATCATCCTTAAAAATCAGCCCCTAAATGGAATAAGAGTTACACAGTTCAAACACAAGTAACACACTCCCTAATTAAACATCCACACATAATCACAGCTATATTTCATTCTCCAAGATAATAATCTTGGTTTTCATCTCCTTTGCAGTCTTTGATAAATTGTACAGGAGTTGGGAAAATTGTAGAATAGCAATTTAATTAAACCTGAATATACATGATATTTTGCCATGTTTTAGGGATAAACTTAATTTGCATCTTTTCTCAAAGTGTGGAATACATCCACACTTTCCCTGATGAATTGATGCAGGCCTTCCCATTATTTGTCAGTAGTGTGGAATCGTATTATGGCACAATGGCTGCGCAAGGGGCAGGAAAATGTCATAGACTGCTATAAGATACGCTATCCATAATTTATCAACTAAACAAATGACGCACCTTGGCTCTCCCATTGTTCTGGTGGCTTTGTAGACGGTACTGCCCTTATCTGTGCTGGGTTGTACAGAGGTGGAGCACAGAGCCAGTAGATATAGACACACAAAAACAGATGATAGGGATCCAGCCAATCCGGAGAAGGAGCTGGGTTCTGTATACCCACCGGCTCATGGGAATGACTGTTCTAAGATTCATGTCCTAATCAGGAATCGCATAATCCTTTAAAGACTCCTGATAGAGCAGCATCAAAGCATTTGGAATAACTTCAGAGGATTAAGAAATGCCACACCAAATATTAAGTTTACTCAACAGCAAAAGGTTAGCTGTAATTAGTGGCAACATTTGAATGATAGGCCTATACATTTTGCATGCAGCTGCACACTCGGTGCAGACCTAGTCCTGACGTGATGTATTCAGTGCTGTAGGTTTGACATAGAAAATGAATGCACCACTGGGCCACGATCCATCTTGTGTTTCATTTGGCTTGGGGCAAATATCCCAGCAGGCTTTTTCTCTAATTATATACAGAGTAATGTTAATTTTTGCGCACTATGAAGACCATAACATAGATTCACGTAAGAATAAATATCCATGCTCTTTAAATTAACACTCATATTAAACTCCTCATAAGTAAAACAAGTGTGCACTCATGTAGTATGTTATACAGTACCTGTTAATTACCATGATAATGCACACTTCCCTTAGCTGTACAGTATACTGTATTCCACATATGCATTACATTTGTACAATTATGGCTATTTGTATTTTGTGTTTAATTCGGATAATTTTTTATTATATATACACACACACACACACCATAAAACCTGCTGTGTAAAATAACCCTAATTAAACAAACACAAAATTGTAAAAATGTAATGCATATGTGGAATGTATTACCATTACCTTATGGAAGTGTGCATTATCATTGTAATTATGCAGGTACCATATAATATACTATGTGAGTGCATACTTGTTTTACTCTTACTTGTTTTATGTGTGTTAATTACTTTATTTCTTTGTACATCTGTACCTGTTTCATATACGAATTCTACAGCACCGTATTATTTCTGTCAAAATAGCGAGTAGGCCTATTTTGATAAATGTTAATAAAAAAGTAATTTCAGATACATTGCTGTTATAAAACTCTGCAGGCGAACATTTACCACAAAGCTATGGCAACAGCATGGACAAATCTGAAATAACGTTTAATACATAACTTTGGGGAAATAATTATTTTACAGTTTACAGTTATTTTTGTTGATAACCTATATTATACAAATATACTAGTGGCCAGGACCAGTCACGGAGACATACTGTAACTAGAATACAACTGCTCTGTCTCTAACCATTACTTGCAATACCAAAGCTAAATAAGATTAATAATTCAGCATTCCTGGCAGTGTAATAAAGCTGATGTCTCCATACAGCAGGGATCTGGCTGGTTGTACACTTTCTAAGTGAGATGGATGAGGCTAAACCTGAACTGCTGAGGGGTGAAGTGAATTAGGCTCACATTAGAGGACAAAGTTTTACCATTACACAAAAAAATGGAGAGTGGGCAAGATGCATTTCTCTGCTAACAGCCCATGGCATGCCTCAGACATAACATAATATAGGATTAGAAGTTTTAATGTCAAGTCAGATAGATTAATTACAATTTCAGATAACAGAGACAAAATGTATTGTATAGACATTGTATAGAGGCTGAAAGGCTGAAACACACATTTAATTGAATTTATACACAGTAAAGTGCACAGTTATTGTTCATTAACATGATTTTATGTGCTTACTGCACATACAGTACAGTATTTCCCTTTAATGTAGGCAACTTCTGTTACCACGTTTAAAATAAATTAAATATCCTGCTGAGTATATTCATTTTGCCGCCTTTCTAAAATTCCATTGTCTTCCAAACCTGTGTGAATCCCTCTAACATATGCTTAGTCATTTAGATCAATATCTGTCAAATTGATCACTACTGCTACAGCTCAACAATGGGTTCACTCCATTAGTGTGCAAAGAAATACTGAATAAACACCAGGACAAGCTACTGTAGCTTATGCATTCTTCCATTGTTATATCTCTGATTTCTATCTATTTCTACCCAAATTGGGTCAGGCTTTTCCTGAAAGCCCAAAGCATACAGAATTGGCTTAAAAAAAAGACAAATGACAGAAAACGGGAGAAGACAAATAACACAACTGAGGCTTTCACCTTAGTGCTAAAATGAAGGTGGGCTGCCTACTTAGCACTTCTTTTGGCAGCCCCATTTGAAAGCTAATAAATGTATGACGACATTTCAGCAGAGCAGTCTGGAAAAAGGCATGGGTCGCATTTTAAAAACATCCCCTGACCTTTCCCCAATGGCGGTAATTGCTAATGCCAGACAGGGAGAGAATGTAAGTCTCTCACAAACCTGCAGTCTCTGTGATAGGAGATGTCGGAAAACATGGAGGGGAAGAAATTAAATAAAACAAGTCCATTCTGGAGGGAGAAATTCTACGGACACTGCCGTGGATAGGAAGTAGTGAACACAAAGCCGTGAACACATCCCAATTACCTATATATAGGGAACAGGTATGGCAGCTGATAATGAAATAAAAGCCTCATGATATCATATTGAAGAAAATCAACCTTCAGGGGTCTCAACGGACCCAAGTCTCATTTTTCTTTACGTTTCTCTAAATGTCTAGGGGGAAAAGCCGATGCTAGAGTGACAAGAAATCCATTCGTAGTTCTTTATCCCTTCATTGCTTTCGCCCAGAGCAGCATTGCGGTGGCAGACCCAGATCACAGATGAAATTAGAGAGACATACAGATGACTCAAGAAGTTGTAAAGAAATACACTCTGGAGAATGGGCTGGAAACTTTTAAAGCATCTCACCGGTGAGCCTATCAGAGGGTATTCATCACGGAATAAAAAAAAAGTAAAGCTCCTTTCATATCGACTTGCTATGTGTCAGATTTCCCTTAGCCATTATTCTTGTTGAAATATGCAAGGCGTATCCAAAGAGGTTGAAAATAAATGATTTCCGTTTAAAAGAAATCTCTTCTAGGTTGAAGAGACCCTTTAAGGAGTGATCCTAAGGTAAAAGATAAGTAGAGTCCATTAATACAATGGGGTTCAGATCCAATAATAGTTAACACATGCCACATAAAAGACAGTGGTTTGGCTATTGAACACAGGATGTACATTTTCCCAGCTGTGTTCAATGACACCTCTATCAGTGATAAGTAGAAACAGGTGTACATTTCACAGTCCACTCCATGTGCTTGCTAAAAGTACAACAACACTACCCATTGTGTGCTCTCAGCTCTGCCAATCACCAATCATTGGTTCTAAACAACTCTTTTGCCTGCAATAGGGTGAAGTTAAAATCTCTTCACCATGCTCCATTGTTGACCACACTAATCACAACCAGAGGAGACATTAGATGGATGGAAATGTTTGCGTTTATGGCGCCTGGAACAAGACTTAACCAGGTGTTTGGTTTTTGTGCCATCACCCATGCCAGCGCTCACTCACTGCCCGCTCGCATGTGGCGTAATAACCCTCAGCCAAAGAGACAGCTTGGAAGGCACTGCCCCCTGATCCCAGCACATTAGTTTAATGCCCAGATCTGTGGAACGGTTCCTGACTGGCACAGTGCCGTGCCAGACAGACAGACCCACACGCACACACTAAAGTCCTTCCTCCCCCTTCATGATGTAGTCCAGAAAAGCAGAAAAACAGAATCCTGAGATATTGTGTTGCTAAACTTGTCTCTATCTGGTACCAACAGCAAACATCCATCACTTGGAAGAGATATTTCTATTTTTAAAAGCTATGTATCATTAATTTCCAACTGTCATTTTGGACTTCTCCCTTTGGGCTGCATACCATGTTTCAGTTTCTTCCCAAAATGTCTTAACGTGATTGGTTAGATCAGAGACGATTTGTTATAATCCATAAATGATGTCACACCTGGGGCCAAAACTGACTGGCTTTTTTACAATAATTGTTATAGAGGAATGTGACATGTTATATTTTACATGAAGTTCAGACCACACAACTGGAAATCATTGGAATTTTACTATACTGTAGGTAGCTTTATAGTTGACTGAAAGGGCCAAGACTTTCATTGTGTATTTCCTCAGAAGGATTAACATGCTACGATTGCCAAAATGCTCCAAACAGAGGTGTCCCATAAGGTACGCATGTGCTTGCAATTAACAGTTATTTACTGGATCTATGTCGGTTTATCCCTAAATAAATATACAGCGGGAAGCGAGATGACCAGGCATCCTTTAAACACAGCCTCATCCATCCTCCTCGGCAGCGTCAGACCCAAGGAGGCAGCGAGCATGCCATCTGTCTGTATGTCAGCGCCCATGTGTCAGTGCTTAGGATGCACCGTCTGTGCCCAAGAATCTGCCAAGAGAAGTGACCAAATAAACATCTGGATGTGTATTTATATATCCTAGCTTTCACCATAATGAGCCATCGGCACATGTTGAGGCTTTGGATTTGAATGTGAACCAACGTTAAAGCACATCATCTGCTAAGATTTCCCCTGTCCTTTTCTCAGTTTCACCTAGACTCCAAGACATATTGACAGCTGAAAAAACCTCTGGAGTGGGGATCTGGGTGCAAACATATGGGCTGTCACTAGAATTGGAGACAATCTCTTGTCAGGGATTTTTCATTTTGCCCGACAGTTGGCGAGGATAGAATTTTTTTCCCCTCTAGAAAGGTTGGCTGAAAGGGCTGCCTTCAAAGACAGGATACCAGTACACGTGGAATTTGGTAAAAAATAACAACTGGAGCCAAAACCAGTGTCTGAATAATGTAAGGTCTACTGTACACGGAGCAAGTGTTATTTGTGATGGTATAATGTCAACTGGCAAATGTGACACACAGTTGTACAGACATACAAGGGCTATCAACCTTCCTGGGTGTTTTGTTATATTTTACTAGAAAATCAAAATTACAGTTTAGTATTAAATATAGAATAATATAATATTTGCAAATATTAGTCCCAAAGAGGAATGTGAGTTACACTTAAACACTACAGTATGTGCACATTACAGAGCCTCTCTCTCTCTCTCTTTTATTCTATACAGTATATAGAGATACTGAAGACTGTGCATTTGTGCATGATAAAAATGCCAGATTTCAGCCACAAGGCTCACCTTTTCTCAACAGGATCTACTTCTTTAGACCGGTGTTCTCACACAGCAATACAATTGTAAGTCTTTTACTCCCCTTGGAACAATTTCAGGCCATATGAACCCTTTCCAAAAAGTTCACATGATCCACAATTCTTCAGAATGTAATCTATTTCCAAGAAAATAGACAGGATTGTGGTAAGACTTGGTCATCAGTGGACGAGTATTATATGTGTATATATAATACGTAATATTAGCATATATTATATTCTACTTACAACTCCCATCTGGAGCTCATGGATTTATGATGGAACATTTGGGTAGAGATTTTGAAAATGTGTAGTAGTAGTAGTAAACCACTGAATCAATGACCTCGCACGCAGCTGTATTGATACAAATACATCAGATTCAAAAAGGAATAATGCCATTCAGAGAGACACTGTAGTCACAGGTGTGCCTTGTTAATGCCAGCAGTCTTCCGGCCAATCAATGTATTCCGTGCCTGAAAAGCTGCAGTTAGTTGATGACGGTGTTGATGACATCATAACGTAGCAGATATGTTCCATTCCACCAATATTTCAATTTTTATTTACATTTTATTTGAACAATGTATGTCTGTCACACAGGACACAAATACGAGATGAATAAATATTCTTTTTTAGATATTTTTCCGTTTTTACTGTATTTTCCCTTAAATACATGAAACTACTACATTTATCATACTGAAGCTTTTGTAAGTTTAACTAGTGTCCTTTCCTTCACCGCCATGTTATGCCAGCTCTGTGTACCGGAAGAAGAAAAAAGGCATTTAGTTCAGTTTGAGGGACTGCCCGTAGGGTCCCACCAAGGACAACTGGCTTCACGCACCACCTGCCAATAATGCTAACAAGGACCCACAGCCCCATGCTGATGTGGCCTGTTTCTGTACTGCAGGGATTGCTGCCGGTAATCACCATCCCTCTCGCACATGGTGTCCAGCTCTTAGGAATCTGCCCTGCAGCTCACAATACAACCGTCTCTTCACTGCCTTAAAAAGACAGGACACATTCAGCCCACACATTTCAAACCATCTGTACACTATAGATTTAATGTTTTCTGAGAGCACCTGTCAAAACTATCCATTAAAAATCTAAACTTAAATAAAATACAGTACAAGTCTCATTTAGTGAAATTCACTACAAGATGATTTTTAATAAAGGTTTCTTCTGAAGTGCATTTTTCTCACTGTATTAAACACAGCAAGTAGTGAGAAATTGCAATCACACTGTACTCATCACAAGCAACATTTGTCTTTTTCCCAAAGAAAGTCAGTCTGGGTCAGAAAATCTGGCTCATTGTAGGTCTAGTGGTATTATTTGATTGTCCCCAACCCACTTAGACACACTTGTCTCCTTTCCATCTATTAGGTCATGCATAATAAGCTTCATCTGTAATAATCAGCCTGGCTCTGATGAAAGTTGTTCTGTGCCAATAGAACTGTTTTTTACCCACTCACAGTGGGTAAAAACACACTTGATTGGAGGCAAACAAAGAGTTTAAGTACCATACCAGTGGAAGCTTACCTGCCTCAAAATCCCCCCCAACATGAAATGCTTCAAATAGAATGAATTTGATCAACATTTAATCAGGTTTGTAAAATACAAACAGGCTCCTGCAAAACATGAGAGGCAATCACAGTTTTAATGTGTGCCGTAATCATGGTGCCAACCCAGTCGCCAGGATCAGAGCCTATTACTCTATGAATTATTAACAACTCTCTAATAAACGTTTTAAAAAGGCATGACACGTCTTTACACTGCTGTGTACCTTAGGCTATTCTCTGAATCGCCCCACTTTCCAAACATTAATCACTGACCTTGTAGTGCTTTATGATGATACTATAGAAAATGACAGCTATTACAGATGCATTAGCATATTGACAAACTAAAAGTGCTATCAACAGGCTTTGGAGTGGACTGCTGCCTAAGCAAACTTTGAGAAATACATTTTTTAAAGTGATGGATTTATTGAAAGGCGAAACTCATCGCAGTTGAGAGCAAAACATTTAGTAAATGAAGTGCTGTAATGCAGCACTTCTACATAGCTCTGTGTAGTCAACAACTGTCTTGACTCATTCCAGATATAAAAGGTTCAATGTGTCTACAGTATATCCTGCATCTCCCCACAAAAAGTAAACTAAATTATAGAATATAATACCTCTTGTTTTGTGAATATAAGTGACATGAGATAAATACTGTGTATTGTATGTAATTAATGGTAATTCATGCTACTACTCAATGTTTCACAGTGGTTTAAAATCATTTTTATAGGGCTAAAACAGCATTACTGTATACTGCGGACTGCTTGCAAAGACCAGTTGGCACTAGTTAGAACAGATGGCATGAGATGGCACAGATAGCACCTGAACACCACTTACATAATAAAACATGTTCTCTCTATACATCATTGAGGAAAACAGCGGGCAGACAGTTATTATTGAAACAAGTGTATCTGGGCTGTAATGTACCATAAAATCTCATGGGGCTACTATCTTCAAAACGACAAAATTAATAGTCCATTAAACCCGATAATGCCAGTGTGGAATGTGCCATTAGCTGGAAGTTACAGGATATCTGGTACAGTAAGACTGAGGCACAGCATGCACAGAGAATCCTTTGCTTTACACAAACTCCTCTGTGTTTGATTTTAAAGAATATTGAACATAGCCAGTTAGCCACAGATACAAGCAAGAGAGAGTTAGGTGCAATTCCCACTACCATTAGTCAAGTAAGGACCTTTGAGGGCCTTTAAGCCCTGCTGTAATTACACATAATTTTTTCTAATTCTTCTTGGGCTACGTGTTCCATTAGCTCATGGTTATATGGGTTACAGCTAATTGAAATTGCTATTAAGCTAATATTGTTTACTTTGTCTTGTGTGGTTTGAACCCAGCACTTTCTCTTTTATCCCCATGAGCTGTTTGCTTACTGTAATTGAAGATTACACCCCCCCCCCTCCCCCCACCTCCACAATGCACCGCCCACAGCACCTCAACTCGGGGGCAACTAACGGTCCCCTAATCCATATTGACACGGTGTCTCCAGGAGATGGGCTGAATGTTAACCTGCAGTGCTGCTGCATCCCTCATTACTGGGGCTATAGACAGGCCAAGTGACTGCCTGTTCCTCTCCGAAACACCCTTGACTGCTCTTGTCTATACTTTATGTTACCGTCCTTGGCTTAGTAAGTGCCTCACACTGGGGAGTGAGTTTATCCATGTGTTAGAATGTAATGCAGGCATCCATGCATGCCTCGTGCAACATACTGCAGTGCCTCTATGTGACACACATACGGGAAGTGGGTGTTGACGGTGTGGCCTTACTTCCAATAGCCGTCCCCTTCAGTCATACACATAAATAAATAATACTATTAAAAACTAAACTTTATTTTCTTAGCATTCCTATGTAACTTTTAAAAATAAAAAGGCACAGTAGTTCCTTCTTGAGAATGCTCGATAACATCAAACTCAAATCAAAATCATGCCATAGGGTGCTCGCTCAGAAGCTCCACCCCACACATTGGAAATGCATTGACTGTGCTGTGAGCGGTGTTCGCCACTTTGTTAGTGTTCCTATATACAGAGTCAGGGCGGTGCAGAAGTACTGGATTCCTTTTCAGCATGCAACAGTAGAGAACAATAAGATAGTGTACAGTGAGGAGAAACTTTTGGAATTTGAGAAAAATTCTTTTCGTTTACACTCACTTCCTATACCTTTAAATGGCTGATTGGAGTAGTGAAAAAAATAAACTGCCATAGTGTTTAGTATTAAATTCTACTTTATAATTTGTGTTGGTATCTTCTTCAGTGGCATACTGCAACCGTGAACAACACATGCTCAATCTAATTTTCCGCCCCTACAACTCTGTCTGGCTTCATCTGTTATTAGCCTATCACATTGCAAGTATTAATGGTAAGCAAAGCTATTAGGATGTGCCATTAACACAGTCAGACATTTTTGAATGGATTGATATTTCATGGTGAAATGTAAATTAATGATTATCATTAAAGACCAGCCCATCTTGATAACCAGAGGCACTGGGGAAATAAATATATCCACACACATATAAATAAATATTTCTTAACAAAAAAGGCCAGGCTTCTAACATATAACATTTAATTTCCTATCTAACATTTATAAATCATCTATAGTCCAATCAGTATTTGAAATTGGTTGCAGAGACAAGTTTTGCACAAATTCATCCTCGTTTATACAATTAACACAAAAAAACAGATTCGATTATGAAACATCTGGGACATATCAATTAAATTAAAGTTTTCTTGGAACAGGACAGGTCAATATTAAACAAAGTGACAAGGTAAGAGAAAAATATTCACAGCTGTGCTAAAATTAGCAACATGGGTACAGTCTTATTCCTCGCCTTTGATATACTGATTATTTTCTTCCTTATGCAGTTACCCCTGACAATAAAGTACTCTCGTGAGCAGTGACACATTAACACTGGGGACGCATGATATTGCCACAAACATTGAACTATAGTAACCACAAATGGTCTTGCCTGAAATACATCATCCACATTCAACTCCACATTCTGGTGAGTTTACATTGGGTCCACATTATGCCACATCACGCCACAATATCGGTTAAAGGTTAGAGGATCTTCCTGACACAATGACAGGAGTAGGTGTGTGGGACATTATTCCTATAAATCTTTCCGAGACAATGTATCTGAAGGTAGATTGTCGAAAAGGTACTAAACAATCAAGTCCTTATTTTGCCCCATGTTGCTAGTGAGACAAAACCTGAAACTATTGCTGAAAGACACTGGAACAAAAACAACAATGACCCACGTGATACACATCTGGGCATGCATTTTCCATGAAACAGTGCATTTACATTCTCATCCGATCACTAGAGAATCTGTCCGCATGCAGTTGGAACCAGTTCTTGGATGTATTCCGGCTTTTATTACAGCTGCATCATGTGTCCCCAGATTACAAACGTACTAATAGGAATATTCCCTCATCACGGTAGCAGCTTTAATACAGTTGAACACCATTTGACAGACAGCCTTAAAATGTATCCCTATTGCTTCACAAGGTCTGCCAGGTCTACTTAACCTCTTGGTGCTCTCTGCACCTTGGTTCTGCCTTTCCCACTACCTAGATGTGGAGTGGAAGGAGCCAATCTCTCATGTGCGAGAGCTAGATTTGCATTAATGAGGCCTATGGCGTTAAGCCTAAGGGGTGGCTTTTGGTCAAATAACCAGCTGCTGCTGCTAAAATA
>JAODUG010000022.1:4712775-4731012 GCA_027564795.1 Aphredoderus sayanus | reverse complement strand
ATTCAGAGCCTTCCAGTGATCAATCCGTGCTTGTGTTAGTATCACAAGCTGACAATAAGGCTAGCTAGCATAGGAGTTCCTCTGAGGTGCTGAATGAAACCCTAATGGATATCTGCGGGAAACTGTCATAGAGAGTGATTAATTAGACCTTTTGCCGTGAGCTCTAATGCCTCTGCTCTCGATCTCAGTAGAACAAAAGCTCCAATATTTCTGGCAACAATACTTATTATCCTTTGAAAGCGGTGAAAACTGATACTCTCAGCGTACACGATTTGTGTGACGGGCGAGGCTTCCGGCATCCATGCATTGCTGCGGATGGGGCTGACATTTAGTGCTTTGCTCCATGTATCCCACAGTTGTGATCTCTCCCACGCAGTATAGGTGGCGGGTGGGGGACTTTAGTCTTCTCTGATTAATGGTACGCCTGTACTCCACCAGGTGTCAAGAGGCTAAGGCAGCTGTCAACTGCAGCAGGATGTCAGTGCGCCCCGCTCGTTTAGACAGAGACACAGGTCCATGCATTAACACACCTCAGTGTGTCCCAGTGCGACTCAGCTCTACTGTAGCTCTGAACTCGCCTTTTCTCCAGAACATTCATATTTATGAATTGTGTGAATGTGTGTCATTTGCTCAACCGTCTGCCGCACTTCCATTTTGTATTTTAAAATGATTTTTAAAATGGCTTCAAATAAAGTATTTCCAAAGGCATTTAATAACTTTGTATTGGATGGTGATACAGTGCAGCACCGGTATGAGATAATTCATTTCAGTAACTACAGTAGCACAAAAACTGAAAATACACAAACATAATTCTAATGAAAACATGTACAATATTATATTGTATACTGTATGTACAATACTAGATATTATTTTGTCTCAACTTAGCGCATGTGACTAATGCCGTAATGCTATAATAATCTAATCTGTTTATGGATCAAGAGTGCATCACCTTCTGCCATTCAGTGTCAATGAGCATTGACTAGGATGCAGTCAGGCAGAAATACGACAGTCAAGCCGTGCGCTGGAGAGCCGGCAAGGTGCCATGCCCAAGCAAAAACATCTGTTCACATTATTAATGAATCAATTATACAGTAGTACACACACACAGCCTTCAGGGGTGGAGGGTGAGGGGGAGAAATAGGCCCTGCATACAGTCACAGCTCCCCAAAATAACCTGCCAATATGGCATGGAAGGGGAGGCCGTTTCCTATACTGCTGTTCTGAGGTTAGTACAGCACGTTTAAGGAACAACACAGGGCATAAGGAATGAGCATCTAAACAGCATCTAAATGTGGGCAGTCACCATCACAATACCACCAAAAGCCACAATACCACTACAAGCCCCAATACGGTGTTTGTTTCTGAGTGTGGTTTTGTGGGGAGGTTGCTTTACAGCCTCAGTCTGTGTGCACCAGTACACAGTAGGATGGTGTAGCAGCTATAAACAAGCATGCGTTATGTCAAAGATTAGGACAGGTAGTGCATGCTGCTTACCCAGCCAATGTGATTCATCATGCAGGTTGTGCGCTGGTGGCTGTCAAGAAGCATTTGCATCATTAGACTTGAGGTGAGGCCACCTTTCCTATGCCGAACATGGTGGCCATTGACTCTTAATGGGCTTCAGTATGTCTCATGCCCCCCTAGAGAAGAGCTGCTTACCAGGGCAGATAAACTGCACACTCTGTGCCAGCCAGAAATTTAAAATCCCAAATGCTTCTCAGCAGTAAGCAGAATTAATCTCAGTCATTTTAAAACCATTAAAAACTGGTGAATTGGTAATATGTGTTACTATATTCATCTAACATTTTCATTTTATTCTGAAATGTATTTGTATTATTAATATGTTTTAATTTAAATATACTGTATAAATGAATAGACTGTCACAAACAATCCAGCACATTATTCCACAAATCTTAATGTTGTAAGCTAAATGTTCAAATTAAATTATTCTAAAATAAGATTTTGAAAAGTTTTTACTTTTGATGTACACAAAAGTTAAAACTCCGCAATGTGATGAGAGCCCTAGTAAATGACAGGCCTGTCAAAGCATGCAGTTTAGACAGGTCATTACCCTGTGGTCTCCAGTGATTCAATTTCTCTGATTTTCTTCATTTTTTAGAACGGGGCTCTTTCGCAACTGTCAAAGTAATTTATCTGACAGAAAATAGTGCTCCTTTACAGGCTACTCTTGATCCACTGTACATTTTATTCTCGGGTGTGGGACTGCATGAAGATGAATCTTTCTTCAACTCAAATATAATACAGTTTCTGTTTTGTGTGTAACTCTTAGAAAGCTCTTAATTTATCATTGCAAAAGGGCTATGATTATGTTTGATTAATTATTACTGAAAGAACTTCAGTAATCACAGACCATGAATATATTATAATGACATGCATTTCATGATCATTGGAGAATATTTTAATGAACTATACAAGCTGTTGATAGAACAGAATGTATAGAAACTGTTGAGAAAATAGTGTAGACTAAAGTGTAGATGTGCTATACTCTTGCCAATATTTCAAAAACCATTATTTCATAGCAAACAGATAAATGGAGGAAAATCAGATTGAATAAGATTCAGGTGAGTCAAACCTTTCTACCTCGACTGGTATTTTCTGCAGCTCAGCGCTTTTTCACAATAGAACTGTCCTTTTATATTAAAATGAGTGACCTCTCTGTCATACAAACTTCTATACAGACCTATATTTTTGTTGATACAGTTAGTTTTGCTTTAGGCAAAATAACAACTTTTGTTTTTACCCAAGCTGATGGCTTCTCCCACCCATTTTTTGTCGAGACATTACAGGCAAAAAAAAAAAACATTATTTCCATTTCACTGCCCATTTGTTGCCCTTCCAGTGATGTGTGACCCTGTTTTCATTTGATTTCATTTGTTCGCTTTCATCACCGTTATGCATTTTGATTTACACAAATGGCTATGCAGAAAAGTCAGACGTCCATTTGAAGTGGCACTGGAGAACCTCTGTTGTCACCTCTAAAAGTACTACTCAAATTATAGAAGTCAGAACAGGCTTAGAGGAAAGTTTTCTAGTGAAATAAAAATGGCACATTCATGGAAATCAATGTTGGCATTATTTTTTACAAATGTATGTATTGAATAAAACATGAAAATACTACATACTGTATATTTATAAATAAAAAATAAACAAACAAAAGTATATTTTTGGTATATGTATAAATGCTACATTTACTGCAACACAAGACTCCATCACATATCCCGAGATGACACCATATGAGAGATTTAGATGAATAAACAAACAATGTAAAATTACTGTGCCACTATCAGTGCTAGAAATGATTATCAGAAATATTGGCTATGGAGTGCTCCTCTTATGACAGGATAAATAAGCAAATAGGGGAAGCACAGGGTTTCTCTGTTGGCCTGGCAACACGTTAAGAACCATTCATCTGAATGCCTGGGAGAAATACTTACCAGTAAGTAAGACAGCATGAAATCTGCCCTACTTGAAGCTCCTTGATCACAAAAAAAAGCATATCAGCATTTTGTCTTGGATTATTAAAATGAGAATGAGGAATTAAGTATATGCTGGCCTTTCCCCACATTAAACTATCATATGTCAAAGCTAAATGAAAAGTGATATTCAGTGAAGATTTTAACTATATAGCTTCCTCAATTCTAGCCCCACACTATTTTTGGCCAGATTCTGAGGTCAATTTTCAACAATCGCAATGGCATGTCCAACTTGAGGCCATTCGGAACCAAAATTCAGCCCGATCCTGTAGTGTGAGGGTTGTCCAGACCCAATATTATTGTTACTGCCTGGCACCAAGGCTCCCAGAATTATGACTTGAAAACCTGTAGTTTGAAAGGAATCAGAGCCGAATCCCACAATGAGAGTACACTGACACAGTGTACTTGTGTACAGAAACATAATACAATGTTGCCATATATAGCCTACTGCCAACCGTTTACGTATAGCTTCCATTAGGAGTTGCTTCCAGATCATGCTGCAAAAGTGAATAAGCTGTAGTGATTCTGTCTTCTCAGCCATGACTTCATCATGTTTGTGCAAACCTTTGCTACTGTCTTACAGCGACTGTAATCTGATATAACATGACTGACAGTCCACCTCCATGTTTGATCTGCTCTCAAGTCTAATTTGATCATGTTTCATCATATCTCAGTCAAATCTGTCATTATGTCTGTGGTCTGCAACATTTTTTAAATATGTTTAAAAATCCTCTAGTGTGCACCTAGCTTAACTTGTAAAGTCAAGGCTAACCAAGATAGTCAAGGCTAACCAAGACCCACACAGTCAAATATATACAAATATTACAATACAAATAAAGGAATGCAAGCTAAAGTTTAACAGGTCTCATGGGTGTGTCACCCATACAGCAACTAATGACATTTTACATGTATTTGCATGTACCACTGCAAATTCTAACCTCCTGTTTTGCAAAAAGTTGGACCTTCCATATAATTCGATGGGCTCAGTTGACCCTCCCCCTTCCAAAAGTCGAACGTGGAAGTCACTGTAAGTTTGCGCCGCTCACTTCGTTCTATTCTCTCTGGTGATCAGACAAATCTCAGATCAGGCAAATTGTGTCACTGTATTTATGTACTGTTTGTAAGCTATATATAGAGATAAATGGTATGAATAGTAATGTAGTTATGTGTCCACTGTCTTTTGTATATTGCACATTGCACCTTGATCCACTTGGGTTACACCTTGGTATGCAAGAATGACAAGAACATGTATCTCTGTAAACTCTCCAACACAAAAGTTTTTCTAAAGAAAGAATAAGTTCAATATTGCTTTATGATTCATACCATGCACAGGGTAGTCAAGCTCCACTTCCAGTCCTATCAATCTGGAGAAAAAAACACAGCATCCAAATCCTTCATTCCAGCAAAACCCTTTGTCCTATTTCTAGCGAAATGAAGCAAAACAGGGCTACATCCCCGTGGACAGTGTCATCGTCGGCAGAGTGGTCTTGTCCCTGATGTGGAGGGACACATGGCCCCCATGCCCCCATCTACCACCATGCTGATCCCACTGTACCAGATCAGAGTGACTTACCCCCCACCCCCTCTCCGTGCCCTGTCACCCATGGCTGCAAGGACATACCAGTCAACCAAACACACACACACACACACATAGATGAGCCACCAAGACTCCACCCCCCTCCCCCAATATCCCCATCACCCCACACACACACACTGTTTCTCTACTCAGTGGGAGTTCACCTGCTTGAGGTCTGGGCTGTTTGCCCTGCGGTAGGGTGTTTAAATCTCCCTGGCCCTTTACGCCGCATGCAACTGGCGAATACCCTGAAAACATCTCTAAATAGCATTCAGAACCTTCGTGTCTATCTCCCCGTTTCCCCCACCACTCTCTCACTGCTGGTTTTCTGGCAGTGGAAATTGTTTCTGCCCGCAGCCTAATAACATTTCTATTCCTTAAGTCATTCTTCATGAACTCTCCCATTCTGATACACATCAACGAATCAATCAGTTAATGTTTTAAATTAAGTGTCATCATTAATACGTTCTTTGGGGTCCCTCTCTTGGAAGCTCATTACAGTATTGTTCATAATTTATTACTGTTGACTCCCTAATGGCTTCTTAAAAGGCTATTAGTGAGACCTTCTACTTTTCTATAATAGCCACTAGTCAATCTACTGACAGGACTGGAGTGCCAAACACAAAATATTCAGAGAAAATCCATTTCATTTAAGACTCAGTTCCTGTAAAGGGGAAGATAAACTACCAGCACATATGTGCACATTAGCTGAACTACACTTACTGTGTGACCCCCACTGGCCTTTCAATGGACATGCACTTTTATATAAATATAGGAGAGGGTGGGTCTGGCAGTCTGGATATGCCTTTATCTAAAATTCAGAGGTAGCTACTGAACTCTGCCTACGTGCATTTAACCTTTGCTACTGCAAATTCTACAAATGTTATAGTACAATCTAACACGACATATAACTATTAACAATAATAAATGTCTGTATGGCAAGCTAGAAACAACTTATTATCCAAAATTGATGTCAATATTATGTCAATATAAGTGACTAGTAACTATTTAGTGACATAACTAACAATAGTAATATAGTAAAAAGTAATAATTTAATAGCTCCCAAACCATTTCATTTGCTGAAATAAAAACTATTCCCATTTAAGCAAATGTTAATTATACCAGTAAAAGCTATTTAAGTCAAATGTTATGCGTATATATTTTTCATAGATATGTAACCATGATGCCAAGCAGATTTTTTAATAAATAACTAAAGCTTGCAGTCCTACATCAAAGCAGGATTATAAAGAAATGCTGCAGAGAAAAGCCACGGTGGCCCGAATCTGCAATCTCTACTGGTGGAAAATAAAGGAGACCCAAACGGAAGTAGGGGATCATTTGGTCCTCAGTTTGACTGTAAAAGTGAAATATGCCTTAAATAGCAACGGGGGGATTTAATGGGCCCTCCAAAAAATGAACCAATGAAGAGAATGAAAAAGAAAAGTCAGCAGCACTTGTGGATAAGATAATATCTGAATAGCAATATAGGACCTTGTAATACCTTTCCAATAAAAAAAGCATACAAAAGTAAAACCAAGCTCTCTTTTTTCTATTTTTCCAACATTGCAGTGTTGGTTTGTCAAGTCTGATTTTGATAAGGGTCTTACTTTCCTTCTGCTCCTATCCAGATATCCACCTCTGTGCTCAATCACTCATTCTCATGGATCATTCAGACCTCGCCACAAGGCAGGGGAAAATATTTTAGGGTAGAGAAAAAAAATGACAACAGTCAGCAGTGGCCATAACATATGAAAGTAAAATGCACAATGGAGAGGAGGAGGAAAACTATAGATTACAGTTAGCCAACACAATTTTCATTTTTCACCCAGCTGTTTGTCAAAGAACTCCCACCGTGAGGCCACAATCCGTTCGTGGGCTGCAATGCATCACAACCAAGGCATGTCGATACATTATCTGATGCTGCCCGGGGCTGTTGTTGTTTATAATTAACCAGCTCTGCCCACCTCTCTCCACAAGGTACACCAACTAAACAATGCTACAAGCGCAGACTACAGTGGTACTGGGCGGTGACAAAATGGAGACGGCTGTGCGAGCCCGAATCTGACAACATAACTGATGAGTGGCCAGGTTGTACACATTGACTAGTTCGTCATGTGTGACATCTTCACTTTGCCATCAATTACTTAAAGCATCATGTTGAGATGCTTAGCAAAAACATTTGAGGTACTGCTCAAGTGTGTTGACCAGAGGAAGAACTTCTACAAACGGCTATATTTACAGATATAAGAATGTATTAGAAGGTAAACCCACAAGGATTCTTCAGTGAGGGAATACACAGTGGTCTGCTTGTTTAGAAACTTGCCATTCATGTAATAACTTAACATTATGATTCTCATCTCTTTCACAACCAGGGATGGAACCGTGATTGAATTCAAATCAATGTGTCAGCTGGCTACACAAGAAAGGTCGATTGCATTTTTAGCACACACACAGAGAACCTGTCTTCCCTCTCCAAGCAATCTTCAGGCCTTGAGGAAATTATAAATTGAAGACTGGAGCAATTTTCATTCAATTCCCCCATAATTAGATCTCCAGCAATCATTGACTTTTTAATTTTTCAATTAGCCTTCAACATTAGGAAATCTCTTTTTTTTTTCTGAGACCACATCACAGTCCGATTTGCTAATCACTGCATGAATGAAAAAGGAGACTGCAATAGATTGGTACAGATTAAACGGGGAAGAGTATTAAAGAAATATTTCGGTGTGTGATCTTAGGGCTAATTAATTACTAGGCACTGACAGTGTGAGAAGAATTATGAATGTAATGTCTTAGAAAGGGATGTGCTATGCCAGACATGTGGTGTCACAGAACCTCTCTCCATTGATTTACATACATTCCTATTTGTGGTGTACACCCTGTTAGCATCCCCACAAACCATTAACACATGCTAATGAACTCACAGGTTTTGGAAGAGACAGCTTGAAATCAACATAAAATCTGTGTTATTGAAAACTGTTTATATATTTCTGTAACTTCTGTAGTACCTGTTGGAGAACTTCCCAACCATCATTACATCCAGCATTACACTGCTACCGAGAGAAACACAGTTTGGTATATGCTTGCACTTACTGACATGAAGATGAATGAACCTGGTAGAGCAGAACGCAGACCTCAGCGGTACAAAGGCCTCCACCTGGGCCATAAGAGCCTTCTCCAGCTGGGCAGGTTGGAGTAGGGCACCTCCTATGGGACCGGAGGGCCAATTACACCATATAATGATTCATAGCCAGCTGGTAATGAAGTCCCTCTCCTCATCAACTCTAATTAGATACTATGGATCTCTGAAAAGGAAATGATCTCTGAAGGGATAAATAGGAAAAAGGAAGACTAACGGAAGATTTAGGGTGATTGTAGAGAGAATTCTCAATGCCCCCTAGGTTGCACATAAGGTGGGTTTCCCATTATGAAACATAATTGATAGTTTTATTAAAGAAAATTACAGTGACTTTAATTGTGACAGCAATTTTTTTTGAGTAAGTCAGAAAGTAAGCATGTAGGCTTCAGTATGCAGATATTTAGAGACACATGCTTGGACACACTATATACCTGTGTTCTTCTTAGCACAAGGGAGTTATGTGTTGTTTTTTGTTTTTTAACATAGCAAGACTGTTACCTCTTATCCACTATCTTGCAATTTATTAATGTATTGATAACAGTAGTGTTGTATAGCAACTGTTCTCTCTTTGTTGAAAATAAAACATTAGCCAACAAAAAAAAAAAAAAATAAGCAATGCCTGAGCAAGGGATAATGCTTGCCATTTAGAGGAGCAAATTAATAGTCCCTAACCCAACAAATGGCCTGTCTTTCAGGCAGTGTTTTCTCCCATTGACTTTGACATTGCTAATCCGGCACAATGTCCTGGAGACCTTTATGAATGCAAAATAACATAACATAAATATATATATATATAAGCGTGGTATGTGTGTCAATTCCTTTTTTTATGTTATTAACCATGGTTAGCACTGCTGCCTCACAGCTGCACTTCATCAGCCCTCAGAGTTACATTTTTCACCATCTCCCATTTGCATTGCATTTGCATATATGTCTATTCAACATTCCTACTGCCTCTTGAAACTAATTGAACATTCTACATTTTGACTAGGTGTTGGCCTGGCACAGGCTGACATGACATCCAGGGTGTCTCTGCGTCCCACCCAAAGTTGGGATATAATTTAAAGCCTTTGTCCTTATGTGAAGGCTATGAGTCTACAGAAGTAGCAGGATAGAAGTATCACTCTGAAATGAAGAGAAAAAACACAATTAACAACATTTAAATACATTAATTTAAAATAAAATTACAGCTACACTACCCCCACATTTTGTTGGAACATAGTTCATTATTAAATGTGGGGCCTGTGCTAATTTTAATTGCTTTAGTGAATATTTTCTAGGATAATTTGTGGTTGGTTCATAAAGAAAAGGCAAGTTTGATGATGCAGTTTGCCAGTGCAATTTTCAAGGACACACAAATGTATTAGATTATTAGAATGGACAGAATACTGTACTATAGTAATACAGGCCATAAGTGATCCTGGAATGTTTCAGATAAAACAAAAGCCAAAACCAGATATACAGTAAGTCCCTCATTATTCTATTTGCATATTACTGGCCAGTGTTTGGAAAAGGCCTCAGCCCGCAGGGAATACAGTCAATGAAAAGCTGACACAGGTGGTGGGATCTCCTTAGGGAGTACCAAGTGCTACAAAACAATATTTAATATGGAAGGCTAAAATGCTATACTAGTAATTATCACAAAGCTACAAAATTAAATGTGTAGCCATTTCTTACATGAAAGAAGATTGTAATGTTATGAACTGTTTCCATAAATGTCCACTGTCTAAAAGTGAATACTGTGATTTTTCAGTTTGACTTACTGTAGTCCGATATATTTATAGTTAGTATCAGATTGAAAATTATTGTGTTGTAAGAATGGCCTCTAACCACAGGAGGTCAGAGTTTTACCCAACCATTGCTGTTTACTAAGTATAAACATAACATAACCCTACTGTAGATACAGATACAAATAAACAGAAACTTTTAATTATATAGAGAAAAAAATAGTGTTTTAATGACACATCAGTGCCTCTTTTTAAACATTGTAAGGTAAATGAAATGCTCTTAAAATATACTGGAAATAAAACTTTATTAGTCTTCATAAGTTATATTAATGTGATGGTTTGCTACTTTACTTTATTTACAATTTTGTCCATGGCAACAATGACTTTCTGTATGGACTGAGTTTTCAAAGACCACAATATAGAAAGAAATTTAATCCAGAGAAGAAACAATATGGAACCTAAACCAGTTTATCAACTACTTTCTCAATTTGGTGGACTTAGATTTCCTTAAGGGGCCAATTTAAGGCCCGCTTCATTTAGAAAGAGATATTGCTTGGCATTATTCATATGCAATAATTATATTGCAGCTCCATAACATGACAGTAATATGGAGTAGGAGTGATGGTGATGCCTCCCAGTCATATCATTCTCAACAAACATATTCCCAGTTGGTCTAGTTAGGTGCAGGAAAATTGCCTTGAAATTGTTACCTCATTTCAAATAACAGTAATAAGGTGGCGAAGATGAATATGCTGTGGCATGTGGTTGCCTATCTGAAAACAAAGTCATTTATTACAGTAATGCTACTGTACAGGACTTCCACACCAGCACTGCGAATGCCTAAAGTAAGGTTATTAAAAGGTGAATGTTTCCACATCTGAAAATTTGTCATTATTAGTTAATAATTTGCTTAGTTGGTTTAACTTTTTCTAATTTATCATTTGTGACAATATAATCTCAGATTAAACGTACATATTTTAGATTAGCATGTGGTTAAAAGACATGTACACCTTTGGGAATGGTTGGGCTTTTACATATATAAAATTAACTGTATTGGTATAATATCAGCAGTGGAGCATATAAAGTAATTTGCTTTGTTTTTTAATGCCATTGGAAGCATTCATCATCTGAACTTCTAAGGAGTAAGCAGGTAGTTAATAACAAGTATAAAGAAATGAACTATAAAAGTTACATCCTTATATCAGAACTCCTGCAAACTGTATAAAATCAGGGAGTCCCTCATCTTGTCCCTCAAAGTCCCATTTTCTGGGTATTTTTTGTGACTTTTACACCAATTTCTCTGTCAATTTAAAATAATATTAAGGGTTGAATAACTGCAATAAATAGCATCACCAGTGAATTGGTGATGCTATAAATCTGATGTAATACAAACTTTAAACATCATTAGCCTGTACCTCTCTTCTATGTATTTCAATTAGACCATCAGGGTTTGACCATAGGTTTTGACTAATATTAACCGCTAAGAAGCCCTAACCCCTATGGGTTGTATTTATGATATTCAAAAAGCAAAATATTAGTTGCATGTAAGGAAATATAACATAACTGCATATAGCATACAGTATATTCTATGGTGATGAAATGTGCTTTGTAATAAATCATGTTTCCTTCAATAGAGCACATACCATTACAAAATAACAAAAGAGGTTGTAGAATCAAAAATTAGAGGAATACAGATTTCTAGGGTAATATCTACAGCCCTGCTCAAAATATTTTATGATCTGTCAAGTTTTAGAGAGCAAGCCACCAGGGAATGACAATAATATAGAGGATTGTCTAGGAAATCCAGACATAAAACTTGATTTCAAGCACTAGAGGAGACATGCAATAAACGCTGTCTTTGTTCAGACAAAATGTTTCTCTCAAAGCATTTTCTCCACACTAGAGAATATTAGTATGCTGCACCATGATATTTCCATTTCTATTTTAATGGCTTTCTAATAACCTTAAGAGAATTCTAGAATTTATTTTGTTTGTCTTTAAATGTTTTATGTTGCCCATCCGCATTATAATGTAATTAGTGTCTGACCGATTTTAAAGGTTTCTCTTTGAAGAATGTGAATAATTGAATCTTATTGTCATAAGGTTCCATTACTTTGTCCATACATGGCATCTGAACATTAAAATAAATTGTCATTATTATTAGTAGTAATTACATTTTGGGTGTTTTATTTAACTTTTGTATACCTGTAACTTTTGTATACCTGGTGTTTTAAGTCAAAAATGACCAGTCAAGAGTACAATAATAAAATTGCTCCAAATTTGTAGGTGTGAAGGTTTAGTTGAGTTATAAGATGAATTATACCTCGGGTCATAGTGACTCCTGTCTTAAGGTAATACTGTACTGTAGGTGCTAGTATTTTTTAAAACAATATAGGTTTAAGATAATATTGTTTTACCATGGACTTTTTTAGTTTATAACATTTTTGTTTGATCACTTTTAAAGTATTGGACCCAATAAAAAAAAAATGGAAATTAGTTTTCACAAAGGTGTTTAGAGTTACTTTACGGAAACTGCTTCACAATTTCACCAATGGAGTTAAAGCGTTCTTCTTTAGGGCCGAGGGCCCTATAGGCTATTATTAACTGGCTCTATTAGATGTTGGATGTATGAATAGTTTATTCTGATCTTATACAGGTACCATATTAAAACCCAATATAGCAGCGGATACACCCCATCAGGTTTTAGTGCAAAAATTATTCTCCTGCTAAAAAAAAACGATGATATAATAATATTCTTATCTAATGTCCTATTGGCTTTTGTCTCACCATAAGCCAATCCTATGTGATTGGAATGAGCTTGGTGAATAGAACAGCATTACTTTAGCCTATTCTTCACAAAAGGGAGAATCAATTTTCCTCAGGAACCATGGGATTCAAGATCATCTACCTCACACTGGTAATTGCTGATAGCGTGGTAACGACTGATGAATTCCTCCATTAAGGCTGTGTTTGCTATATTGTAAGTCCAACAACACATTGCCATTTTGAAACATTTGAGCAAAAATTAAGCTTTATCTTCAGTGAACTTGGTTTTATATAGTTTCACATTACTGTATACAGTAGGAATCACAGTGTTACCATAACTCTCTCATCAAAAGCATAACAATGTCAACAGGCTTTCAGCTAATTATTGTAACTACAGATCACAACAAGCTAACGCTAACCTGACTACCAAAAGGTCGATGAGGCTGAGAAGAATACAACTATAATTCTCATGACTTATATATCACAGCTTGCGCTCTGATACTGTATCTGACCTTTCTACAATACAACGACACCTAAACATTGTGTTTTTGCTGTCTTTTTATCCATGGGGAGGTGGGTGTTGCATACTGTAGGTGTGTCTCTAATTTGAATGCTTCATCAGCATGCATCTGCCTCGAGTCAGGAAGATTCATCTCCCTGTCATTTTCTATCCTGCACAGACAGCATTCAAGACAGCCTTCGCCACAAACTGGGTGGGAGGTGGAGAATATAAACTTGAAAAAAAAAAACATATTAATGAGGTGTTACACTGAGAAATAATGATGTGTGTACTCCCCGATAGCATCTGTACGATCTTAATGGTATGTGCAATTAAATGGTTTCCCATTAATATCTGACTGAAACTGTCACTGCTAAAGGCCTCACTTCAACCATTACTGTGTCTCTCTTACTAGTGTGTTTAATATAGTAGTACACAAAAAATATGATGTAAATGTAAATGATGAGGTGTATTAGAAAGCCTTACAGTTTTTATTTTAGTTCTTAACTCAATATTACACCCACATTACACCCACAAAGTCTCTTAACCACAAACCCTGAACCGTAATGAATCGTTACAATACTTTTAGCCCTTGACATCAGAATGTGACATACAATGAAAATGTTAAAAGATTCAGACATTACAGTTCATACAATTTGTTTGTGTGCTATTAATTAGTATTTCAGTGCCCTTGGTTATAGAGAACAATACTGTATGTAAATTGTATATCTGAATTTAATTGTATTATTATTTATTTAATTATTATTATTTAATTTAAAAATGTGTTGTTTAAAACAGAGAAACAAAAATACAATTTGTTCAATACATGATAAACCCAGATAATATACTGGAGGCAATTGTGCTGGTGAGATGTTGTGATGTCTTTGCCTTTAGCAATATATTCTTTACATTTTTGTAATATAGTCTTATTTTACCTGAATGACAGAGGCACAGTGTATGGTGCAAACCGTAGTGTGATGCAATGTGAGTATTAAATGCAATGTTCAATTTAACAATGGTTTGTAAAAGAGAGCTATCTTTCATTCTTAAATACTATTATATTGCTGAAATGTTGTAAAGTAAAGGTTGGTATTAGAGGTATGTTGGCTTACATGTATACAATATTTGCACTGAAATATATAGTAACTACAGTATACAGTATGTTTAATGTACAGTATGCTGTTTGAAAATGTCTCTATATTCTGTTTGTATACAATGCAACAGTCTTTTGTCTTCCAAAGAATGGGAACGAGATTTGTATATGAATTCCATGAATTGGTGTTATCAGTGAAATATATTAAAATGAACAGGTTCCAAATGTCATATTTTAAATAGTATAGTATAATGTTCAGAGCAGTTTGATCAGTACTTACAGTAGTTCAAGACCCACTTTCTGGTTGGTACAAAATCTGCCCTAATAATAATAAAAGAACGTCACCTTAAACCATTTCAACAATAAGTCATTATAAACAGCAACACATCATTTGCCATGCTCTTAATTAACTTGTAATCTGCTGAGATGTTCCTCACACATCTCAAGGACAATAGGAAGGAATTCATTCTTCAATGCCTAGAATATGCTGATAAACGCAATGTGACGTTGCACATCTTCATGCAAGCACCTTTATAAGCAAGTTCTCTCACTGGTGTCTCCTGCCTGCATGTAAATCCGTTGATCTGGAAGGAGGATTCACATTTCAGATCACTGGCAATACAAATATAAAGAAAGGTCAGCCATCCAATTGAACAGAGAATCTCTGATCTTAATGGAACGGATGTCTTTTCATGTATGTTTGGGCTATATAAATAAAGAACAAAATAATTTTCATGCTGAAAATGTATTATTTATATTTGTAAATAAACCTATTATGCTCTTTGATTCTGATCAAAATGTGATACACCTGCTGATCTATCAGTCGTCTACACTGTTGTGTGAATAATAAAAACCAGTTAAAAATGCTTATCAAAGTTTACCACACAGTATTTTGAGAACAAATAACTCAGTATACATGAATATGCTAATAAACCGATCCAAGGATTTGCCATGGCTATGATTACATACCCCAGGGGTGGACACAAAATACAACAGAGATTAAAAAAAACCTCCAGCCTCCTCCCTACAGTAATTTAATACTCCCTCAATCTGTTTGCTCCTCTCTGTAAGCTTCAGTCACCGCAGTCATTGCTTCTCTGTGAGCGCTAACATCAGAGAAATGTGTTATTTTCCCCACATAGGAAATAGTCATGGGCATGATGGAAATTGCCTGCTTCACAGACTCCTGTGAAGAGCATTTTCATATTTTCATGCCTTTATCCTTTTCTTTGAAAAGCGTGAGGGGGGGTAGAAGGGGGTAGGGGGTATGGTTCCTGCATGGTACAAGGTGTTTGAGGCATCCACTGCTGAATGGATGAATGGAACGAAACAAGATGGCTGTTGGCAGGGCCGCACTTGGACCCCAGAGCGAGACAGCGGTGGGGAAGGCCAACAGGATGGGAGGCGAGACGGTTACAGACAAGACTGAGACTGTGGTGGTCCCTCTTAATCTCCACGTACATGTTTTCTTCTCCCCATTCTTTGATTTCCATTGACCAAGCTGGACCTGGGGACATTTTGTCATTGATGGATCCTTTTTGTCCCACTTTGCTCAAAAGTAAGGTATGAGTAGATTGCCTCAGGGTTATGGATTCGTTGTGATTATGTGACAAGGGTTATCATGGCATGCAGCTGTCTGGCAGCCTTCTTATAGGTTTTAAACTCCAGACTGTGTGAAGAAATTGTCCAGCATATTAATGCCATTGGCATATGTTGGTAGGCCTGGGCAGGATATTCTAGTGATCTGGGGTTTTGACTGCCAACAGAAGAGCACAGTTTATCAGTTTAACCATCAACATGGTCCTTTACCTGTAAGAAAGAAGATGCCTAAACCCTACCTTCTCCAATAGATGGTAAGCATACTCCCGCTGGTCTAGAGAAAGCTGTGCCAATGCTAAACATGCTACAGTATTTAGCTCAAAATTGCTCTTTCATTTTCATTGGGGGGGGGGGGGTGGTGTCTAATACATTGCTCATAGCTCATCTTATTGTAATGCACTTTGGATGTGGAAGTGTGTGGAAAACAAACAGTGACTGTAGTATCCACTTCAGATAAAGACATACAGTATGGGAAGAGGAGCCAACTGACCATTTCCTCTGATGTTTCAGTGAGAGTGAGGGATGTGGAGGGAGAGACAGATGGAGAGACCAAGAAAGAGAGAGCGAGAGAGAGAGAGAGAGAGAGAGAGAGAGAGAGTGAGAGAGAGAGAGCCTCTAAGGGTGTGAATGTGATTTAGAGATGGTGTGCTCTGTTTACATGGCTTGCCTGGAGGAATCAGGAATGCACTTCTGTTGGCGGGAGTTCATGGTTAGCATGGAAGGCACGTCGCCGCAACCCCACTCTCCCTCTCCCCCTCTCTCTGTGTCTCTCTCCCTCTTCCTCCAGCTGCTCAGGGGCATGCGATGGTCTGGGAAAGATTAATGCATCTTCAACGGCATGGCATGAAATCAAATTAGTGTACTCTAATCCACAGACGTGGAGGGCCAGAGCCAGGACGATGGGGACAATTTCTCATTTACTCTGTAACCTACAGCTGGAAAGCTACGACTATTAACACAGGCATTGCAAATTTGCGTTTCCTTTTGTTTGTTTGGTTAACACCAAACAGCCAACAAGTTTGTGTTATCGATTTCACGGATTTTCCCTATCTTTGTTGTGGAGACGTGGTCGACGTGGTCAAAGAATTGATTTTTAAACTACTCGACCGATGATTAAATCATATCGTGGTAGACAATGCGAAACAACAAAGCCCCGCATGGCAATGTCACATTGCATTAGTTCAGAATAGCCGCCCATTATTGCAGCTTTCTATCAAATTCAGTTGAGGATGAACACCTAGCCGCCACAATATGCTGTTGAAATTGGATTTTCTGGGGGGAAGCGAAGGGATTATTTCCACATCCCTGTTCTATTCCTACATACTGTTTTAGTTGCCCCAGTACTTGATCATGTAATCAGCTGGCGAGAGATGAAGTCGTTCACAGAGCTTACAGAGTAATAACCTGAAGGGGTTTTCAGCAGGGTGACCATTGGAGCCAAAGCTAGCTTATAGCACGTGGATCATTGAAAAGATTTGCGGTGAGAAGGTAGAGATTCACTGTTATATCCCGTAAGGGGTCACCTCCAGATGCAGAACTACAGTAAGTGAAGCTAACTTGTCTTACTTCTTTGTTAGACTACTGCAGACTTGATGGGCATTCAAACACTGCACACACATTTATCCATGATGAGCATTGACATTCTGGCTAGTAGCTGCTTCCAAGCGTAACTGTTATTAGCATGGAGATTAGAATTATTTGACCTCCAGCATCCCATTGACTGGCAGGTGAAGTTACTCTGTGATTTATTTTGCAGTGCGACTGCTTCTTGAAACATAAAAATGCCTGCTCTAGGAAAGAGAGGAAATGAATATAAGAAAGAGTTGTTGACACACCACAAATATATACTATAATACAGTATGATCTTTTGACCAGGTGGATAGTATAGGTATTATGCACAATTGATTTTACAGCTCAAGGGCTAATAAAGACAAGATAAGCAATAATGGCTATTGACATCCTGATAAAAGATAAAAGATAAACTAGTCAATGTAGATGGGCTTTACTGTGAAACAAAGAAATGAGCAACTGGTGTATGATTCATTCATGTAATTACTTCATTCATTACAAGCTCCCATAACAATAAAAGAAGATAGACGTATTCCCATGAGACAGGGAGTACATTATATTGAAATGAGTTAGAATTTGAATAATTTTAACAAGGTTACTCTGTATAAATAAGCACATACAATAGGCTGCAAACAATAGATATTCAACTTATGACTGAAATCTCAGATTTGGTTTCCAGTTTATTTTCAACCTACCTAGACAATGTAGCAGATGTGGCTGCAAGCAGCCCTTGTAACAATTACAAAATGCATGTGCTTTGTATTACTACAGGCTGGTG